>BJBW01009058.1:0-14687 GCA_004320125.1 Scolopax mira
AAAAGCAATAGTACAGACTAAATTCATAGCCATTTAATTCATTTCTCAAGTCACCAAAATATTCATGGCCAATGGACTAGTGGAGCTTAATAGAAAGGCTGATGTTTTTATCATAACTACTAAGTGATTTTTAAGAGAAAAAGCATTGTATCCGTTTAAATATTAATACTGTGATACGGGATTTCATGAAACAGATCTCAGAATTGCCTTCCCAAACCTCCTCAATTACTCTCTTCCTTTCTGGCTTTATCTCCCCCAGCATCTCTTGCCACCAGTGATCCAGCTGTCTGACACGCCGTTTATTTGGATCTCTTCACCTCTTTCCCAGCTTTTTCCTTTACTTTCTATATACAGAAAAGATCTTCCTAAGTTGATCTCTAAGGCTCTCTTTATAACCTTGCTGAAGGGTAGTACTTTGATTTCGTTAACGTTCTAAAGACATAGCTTTAATAATCTTACATCAACCAAAAAAAAAGTCATACTGGTATTTCAAAGCTTATGGCTGCTACAAGTGAAAGTAATTAATATTGTTTCTGAGATATTATTAGCTTATTCTGTGCTTTCGATAGCATTTTGAACACATTCCTTAAAGAGTTTTGCCAACGACACATGTTCTCCTTCAGACAGTGCAAAAGGTCTGTTTATCAGGAAAAGGAACAGCAAAAATATAATAAGAAAAATAATAACAGAAAGTTATTCTTAACAGAAAGTCATCTACAACAGAAAGTTACAGATGCAGGAAGGAAAAGGCATGAATATATTGAATTTTACTTAGAGAACTGCTACAATGATATATTTTAATGCCAAAGAAGCTTGTTTTAGGCTAGATTCTTGGGTTATTTTGGCTGCAAAAAATACTTATTAAAAATATCCAAAATATCCAATCTTATTAAAGCACAATTAATAAGGTGCTTTAAGGACAAGACAAAAAATGTCTGCAGAATTTTTTCTGGCTATGTAGGATCTGTCACATGACCAGGATCAAGTTCTTTATTTTTTTCCCCTCCCTTATGGAGTCTCTAACACTTCTGAATAAGATAACATTAAGTTTGAAAAAAAGACACTCCTGAAGCTACTTAGTTAAATTTACTGAAAGATAGTCACAGTTACTGTTCATTTTCCTGCTTCTTCATATGCCTTGTTCCACTTAGGAAGTACTTATCAGAAACAGTTATTACCCCTATCTGTTAGATATAATGAATAAGCATGTTGCTTTCACTACCCTTTTAACCATGGAATTGACTGAAAGCAAGCAGAGATCTTAAATAGAGATCCAGTCAGTCACATCCTAGTTTGAACAAAAGATAATGTACAAAAAATTCAAGATAATGAGAAAACTCAACTGGAGTAGAGGCTGATGCGCTGGCATCAGGCTGATTATCCTAGATGCATTCCTCTAGGCAAAGTGACACGGTAAAGATCACATTTTGAAAATTTATACCTTACAATCTCTTCCCCTCCCCTGAGATTTGGCAGATGGGAACAGACAGTGATATGATTGCTTCCAAGGTAAGGTTTTTGTTCAAAGCCACGTCAGCACTGACAAGGTCCTCTGAAAGCTTCTCCTTTAGCAAAATGAATCCGTTAAGCAACACATCCCAACTTCCCCAGGACATGTAACTGCAGATAAACCACCTGTCCTATAGTGCACGTCTGCCAAGAAGGGATAGCAGGCAACACTGACAAGAATCAATAACTGTCATTAAAAACATTTGACCAAATCTTATTGGAAAGCTGATTCTATTAAGTTTCTCTTGTATAAACCTGTGACTTTGCTAAGGGAAGTGTAATCAACTTTAATCGTAAAGAAACACAGCAAAAATAAAATTCTAATTTTTTTTTTTTTTCCTAACATGGACAGTAATTCAGTGCCACAGTATAAGCACCCTGTTCCTTGTATGAAATTATTTAAAAGGGAAACATTCCAAAATTGCCATGAAGACTTAATGGAAATTTATTCTAATTAACTTTTCCTCATATTTTTTCTCCACAAACACCAACATTTAAGTGTCACACTTCAACTTTGGGGTTGGAGGGAGCAGAATAATTAAACCCTCCCCAATTTGTATTACAGGCCAAAAACCAGAATAGCCACCACAGAGCATAACAGTTCTGTGCTGGTTTTCATAGTGTAAATTGCATCTTGATTAAGAAGTTTGCTAGAGGATCATTTCTCACATAACATGAAATAACAAAATCTACTTCCCTTCCTTTTCATACAACACTTCTCAGAAGACAGGCAGGATATCATGATCTTTAAGGTCCCTTCCAACCCAAACCATTTCATGATTCTATGACCATCTATATTGTAAATAGGTTAGCTACATTCTTTCCCCTTACATCACAATGCTTGTGCTCTATTCACTTTTTAACTTTTTTTTTTTTCCAAAGTCTTAGCAGTCCACAAAAATTTTTGCACTCCAGCACACTGCTTGTGGTGGTACATACCACATCAGTGACACATCTATGAGACGAGGAGTAAATAACAGCATGATGTCCCTGAAAACTGGTATACAGATTCACAGGCAAATGAATAATTTTTTTATTCATTGGTGAAAAGTGACGTTATCAATGCAAGTCATTGATTCCATGAGAAAGTTACATTGATTTGTTAAATACTTTTAGTATTGGTAAAATATCTACCATAGCTGTGCTCTCTGGAAGTAAATATCAGACAACTATTTACTTACTAACACACCACCAAAAAAAAAGAAACAACCCACCAAAAAGCCAGCAAATGATTATTTATTAATTTTCTTTCTCAAAAAACAAGCTCTGGCTTTTGAAATTACAATAGCTATTCCAATTCAAGTGTTGGTTTCATAGATGTTCACTGACTCTAAACAATGAGGTGATAAAACTAATTTTAAAATGAAAATAATAAGGAGAGAAGAGGAACAATTCCAGCTACAAAAAGCAGAATAAATGAAAAGGTTTATGTGTATATGTCTTTGTATTTATATGTTGTGTGCAGATACATACACATCTGTATGTGTATATATACAAAACGTACACACATACAAAGTACACAAACATATGTACGTGCTGGATGACCTCCTGAGATCACTTCTAAATTATTCTACAATATATACACAGTGTGTAACAAAAGCATCAGACAGTGAGAGGTTTTTTTCTCTCTTTTCATCCAGTAGAGTTCACACAGAACAGCTCTTCCCTTGGGAGCCTTTCAAAACCACTCTGGAATTTAGCAAAGTGAAGCATTAAGAGTACACCCAACTCTACCAAACATCTTTTAGCTCTTTTTCAGGTCAAGGACAGAAGAAAAACAACAGACATAGTTTATAGACGGTACAATAACTTCTTGTACAACTAGCATAATATCATCATAGCACTGGAGAACTAAAAGCAGCTTCTTATCAGCCAAAGGGAAGCTTTTCATCTTACCACATACTGCTGTAAAAAACAATGGCTAATTAGGAGCAAGCAAATTTTATACTTTCACAGACAGGTTGATAAGCACAGGCTCTCCAAAGTCTAAGACTTTCTATTGATACTCATAATCATCTAAGAAATTATTCAAAAATAAATTATTTAAAGCTTTAAAAATGAGTAAATATGAAAATACATTGATTTTAACAGTATTAAACTGAAACAACAGCTATAAAAAGAGCTTCCAAGTGACAATCTTGTACAGATCCCATCAAGAATCATGAGTGAAATAGCTATCAGACTAGGACACAATTGCCACAACCTGTGAAATCAGAATAGTTTTAAAAATAATGTGCTATATAAACTCTACAAAATCAAATCTTACCCAATTAAGAACTTTCAACCTGTCTTCAAAAATCCTCTTCACTAAGTCTTAAAGCTATCTGACCTTTAACTTTCACATAAATTTTTTTTAAACAAGTCAAAATTTTTACAATTTTATGCCATTAGAAAAACTTTCAAATCTTATCTGGTTTTTAGTTTTGTTTAAAAACTCAACTATACTTCACAACACTATTGTAATATAAATTTTGACAATACTTTTAGGTAAGCTTCACAGTTCCGACACCCTAACCTTCACAGTAGGCTGCACATAGAGCTTCTTTCACCCAAGGAAGCTTTCTGATCTCTTCCTTCATCTTCACACTCATGAAAATTTCTCTAGTATCACTAATATTCCAAGATCCTAAACTTGAAAATAAAAAGTCTGACATCTCCCAGCTAGAAAAACACCCTGAACTGACACATAGACAGGTATACCTCAAGATAGTTAAAGTAATACAAGTTTTACAAATCAGAAGCAATATAGTTTGGCCCACTCAGATTTCAAAGCAACTATCCTCACATAGTGCAACCTAGAAAAATCCTACTCAATTTAGTAGATGTAAACAATTAGGTCTTTTTTTATGTCAGGAAAATCAGGTCTATGATTCTAAGTATTACAAGAAGAACATTGGACAACAGTGACAGAAATCACTATAATTTCACCCATCCAAAGCAGTCTTGAAATAATATTTTGAGGAAGGTGGGAGATTCCTACTGTAAGTACAACAGGTATTTAATTTTGATGTTCTAAATTACAATCTGCAGCCACTGTGTTCACTGCTGACCCTGGTAAAGACTCCTACTCTGTTCCTCTGAACCACACTAGTTATGAATGTCTAGGGAATTCCAAACAGACACTATCAATACATTATTTAAAACCCAAACATCCTAAAATAAGCTTTTGTAAAGTTCTAAGTAACTCTTAGCCAATCAACATTAATTCAGCAGCAAACCTCAAAATAAGATCATTGTAATCTCTTGGTTCAGAAATCTACAGATTACACCTTGGCCATTTGTCAAATATTTTCTCTGTAGAAGCTTAAGTAGTAACAGAAAAGTTTTTCCAAAACTCCATGGATGAAAACATTGATCAAATTCTACAAAGAAAGCTTCGAATCCTACTTTTTCTAACACCATATTGAGTAAATACACCTTCACTCAAGTGGAAGACTTTTGGAATCAGTATGAAACTTCACAACTGTAGCTCTGTTACATAGGTTAATGTACAAGAATCAGGTGATACAAGACTTGGGGGGATGTTTGGAAATGCCCTTTAATTTCACCTTTTGCTAGCTTGCATTTTAAAGACTCATTCAGACACCCAATGTTTGAAAACAAACAACTTTTAAAGAAAATTCAGTCATATGCTATTTCTAATTGTAAGAGGCACTTCTACAACGCTTTATACCCCAAACACAAAAGATCACCAAAATTTTTATATTGGTGCCTTATGGCATACATTTGTCCCTTTAGATATTTAAAAGGTTGTTGCTTAGGGTTGTTTTTAAGTTTTAAAAAGATAAATATTTTATTGCAAATATGGTTTGATCACCAAAACTTCAAGTTTTTTAACAATTATCACACTGATGTCCAAGGTCATATTATCAACTCTGTTAGTAATGATAAGGAAGTGCTCATCACTAGCAATTAGAAACTTAACACAACATTTGAAGTTGTGCACAAATACCTTATTGTCTTACTTGTCTCATCAATTATCTTTCTCTTGATGCATTTATAGCACAATGTTATAATTTTTTTTTAATATATATACACAAGTACATATATCTATCACCTGTGAGAGCATCTTTTGTTAAGAGAACATTTGGAGCTCCCCTGCCCTCAATATCAGAAGAGAACAAATCCACTACACTTCTTTCCTTGTGCCCATTCCTTTATTTTTGTTCTCTGTACATTTCACAAATGCCTTACATACCTCATTGTGTTTGTTTTAATTTATCACCTTTATACCCTGCTACCATTATACCTGTAGCTAATAAAATGGCAGGCGTCTTTATCCAAAACAGTTCATCAACTCTATTTACAAGGTAAAATTACTTTTCTTTTCCTTCCCTCATTCAGAAGACATCCAATTATCTGCTCCATTAGATTACAAAACATAATTCTGCAACTTCCACAACCAAAATTGGACTTAATGTTCTTGGGCCTGGTGACAGAATACAAACACTCCTAGTAACTGTGCCAGCTCTTGGATCATTTTTTAAGCAGCCCTCAATTTTTGTCTCACCTTTTCTGTTTCATATATTTATACCCAAAGCTGGCACATTGCAAAAAAGACTCCCTTAGTACTTTAGATTGAAAGCACCAGTCCAGTGAGTGGCTTTCTTGGACCAATTTCTGACCCAGCCATACGTACATAACCTTGCTAGTGGCAGTCCCAGCTAGGAAATCTTGCCTTTTGAGGGATAAATATTTCACAGTATCTTTCTGCAGCGTTATTTTACTCTTTATGCATTAAAAAGAGGGAGATTTTCTGAAACAAAGTTGAAGACACCAACTCGGAAATCTATGCCATCTACCCTATCTTTAAAAGGATCTCTGTTGATTCTTCTAATGGAGCACATATTACTGAAAAACAGCCACCTCTCTGAGCTGTGGAATGGCAAGACTACTGTCATTTATACAAAACCGTCTAAAAACTTTTTTCCAATGTATACTTTGCTCTAGAACAACAGGGATTAAATAAACAGCACTATGTACTGTTTTAAGCAAGTAAATTTGTGCAAAAAGCAGTAGAGGAATTAAATAGAAAATAAAGAGGAAGTAGGTTCCACCATCTCAGATTGTAACCTTTGACTTTTAAATCACTGCAGTCAGTAAATATAATGAATGCTGTCCAGAAAAATTATTGAAATAAAATTCCATCTTTAAATCCCAGTGAATGACTCCAGTCAAACAGCCACCCAGCTGTTCGCTCACCTCCCTCTTCCATGAAATGTGAAGAAAGTAGAAGGAAGCCAAGAAGCTCATGGATTGAGATAATGGCAGCTAAAGAGGGAAGAAAAAGTTGTGCATACAAGCAAAGCAAAAAAAAAAAAAAAACCCAACAAAACCCAAACCATCAGCAAGCAGATGTCCAGCCACTTACTGGCAAGCAGCATGTGTACCTGTTGCTTGAGAACACAGATGCCACAACCATGGATGTCTCTCCTTTATCTTTCTTTCCATGAGTTTTTGTTGTTGAGCATGATGTCATATGGCAGATAATACCCCTTTGATCAGTTTCAGTCTGCTGACCCAGCTATTTTCCCTCCCAAGCTCTTGCCCACCCCTGCTATTACATTCTTTGTTTAGAGCTAAAAATCATAAATTTTTCAGGACACATGGTTTTTTAATGGCTTTTTTTTATGGACTAGAAAACCATCAAACATGATAAAAGAACCTTTTCTTCTGCAAAACTATTTTGTGGTGAACCTAATTCCTCCAGAACATATGGGTATAATATGAGACATTCTTGTACATCTTCAGCATTTTGGCTTCCATCAGTAGAGCAGCAACATGCTTTTGCACCTAATAATTTTCTGATTAATAGCTAAAGGACTTCAGCGCAATTAGCTCTCTACATGAAGTAGAACCAAAGCTTTCATCCCAACTAGGAAAACAAATCAAATATTCATAGAAATATATAGAGAAGATTTTAAGGTTAACACTATAATAATGCTCACATGAAGATTGGAATTTGTTAATCTTTGCATTCTATGTGAGTATCTTATGATAATCTCACTGCATCATACCTGTGTGTACCTGGGGGAGAAAAGAGAGAAAAGCAAGTCTTCTTTTTTGTATTTTTACTAAGTAAGCTTCTAACATTATCTGATTTCCATTTCCAGAAGACTGTGACTCAAAAATGAATTAAACTCAGTGCCTTCACAATCTTAGTATATTTGTTAACTAGGGTTTTTCTCCCTTTTTCAATTTTCCCCATCTACTGAGAAAACTCAAGTTACGATTTCATTTCATTTTTTCAGAGTTTAAAAAATCCAAACATTTATCTTCTAGAATACACCTTAGTTAAGATAAATATACTTAAAAGCCAACAGTTTTGTCATCAGCCACTTTTGCAGACCTGAGACAAGCCCCACATTAGGCACAGCACTTTTCTTCCACATAAGTTTTTTCTAACGGAGACTTTACATAGAAACACACACCTCCAAAATTTTCTGGTTCTCTCCCAAAGAAGATTTGCCTCTCACTATTAATGTCATAACTATGTCTTGGTCATAAAACAAAATGCTACATAAAATGAAACTACATAAAATAAAATAGATAGTACCTTATTAAAACTGTGAGAAGGATGCTTATTAGTGGCAGCTACAGATTGGCATGCTGTAGGGATCAAGACAGGACTTCAAAAACTATGCTGCTAGATTTATGAAAATAAGTTTTTTGCAAACAGAGCCCAATAAATTTCATTTACACCAAAAGCAGCAACAAGCTTGAGGAAAATGACACAGGTCTAGCATAACAGTCAACTGTAACTAGCTCAGCTAAAGAGAGATTTCCATTTCCTGGCACAGTAGCAAATCCTCAAGCAGAGAGGGGCTAGGGGTGAGATTTTTTCCTCTGTAAGTAACTTAATGAATGAAGTACTAATTAACATTATGGCATTGATAAATGGAGAGAGAGATTAGGGATGTACTCGATATTCAGGCCTTCCCAGATGGACCGTCAAAGCCACATTAATTCCTATCTCATTGGAGCATCTGCTTCTCCCATAATCCATTGCCCCTTGGTACAAACAACACAAACTGTTGTGACTCAATTCGATTTATATCAATCTAATTTCTTTTAATCCAATTTGTATTCCAATCTACTACCTTCTAATCACTTAAATCTTCAGCCTCCATCTGGTAAATTTTCTCTCAAAATTAACCGAGCAGATGCCTCTGCAATTGTCTTCCCCAGGCAGGCTAATCATGCCCTCGCAGTGGCCTACAGAGCACACTGAATAGGTACGTGACTTACAGCATTGCCCTTCTTATTACAAACATGGCGATGCAGGAAGGCCATTTTGTCTGTCATTAATTGGTTAATTTGCATAACACTGCCAGGGAAAGATGCCTAGGAAACAAAAGCCAAGAGTAAAAAAGGTTCAAGAAAGCAGCGTGGGGTGCTCATCGTTTGTCACATGGCCATTACACTTTGAACCATCTATTGTTTGAGGTAACAAGTACGGAACTGGATTACAGCTAAATACGTAACAAACATCTACATACAATATTGGATTGCATGATTTTTGGCAGTGCTGCCATAGAACTTGGAGATAGGAAGGCTGTCCAAACAAAACTCTGAGAAAAATGCACAATACTAAGAAAATCAGAAAGCACTTTGCTTTGCAAGACCCCAAAACTTCAAACCCTCTCTCTCTCTCTTTCTCTCCAATAACTTTTACACAGCTTCAACTACATATGCAAATAGAGCCAGACTTTGTGACTATCCAAAGTCCTTCAGGTTTCCCTAAAACTCAGTTCCCCACACAGTAAGTGCTACAGGCTACCAAATACATAATCAGTAAGGTAAGAAAAAAAAATTTAAAATTAAGGTAACCTTCTCAGACAAGGGCACTTAGAAATTCTGAACCTGAAGTAAAAGGCAGAAAGAGCAGTGCCACACCTTTAAAACTGGTTGCCTTGTTAAGAATACAATGTTCATCTTTCCCCTCAATCAATGGGGAATTTTCAAATCAATTTGAGCCCTGGAACAGGCTGCCCAGGGAGGTTGTGGAGTCCCCTTCTCTGGAGATTTTCAAGACCCGTCTGGATGCAGTCCTGAGAGGCATGCTCTGACATGCTCTGGGTGGTCCTGCTTTGGCAGGGGAGTTGGACTAGATGATCTCTATGGTCCCTTCCAACTCCAAAAAATTCAGTGAAATTCAGTGAAATGCTACATCTTCTCCAGAATGCTGAAGGTAGGTTCAGCACAAAGCCTCTATCGTTACTCAAGTGTTCACGTGATCACGGGCTGTCAAAGTTACAGGCAAAGTTTTTTCAAACGTGTTATTCAGAATCCTGAGAGGACAGTAATGGAGGTATTAAATGTGCTGCTTATGTTTCCCAAGCAATATTAAGTGAAAAGAAATTATAAAACCACAACAGATAATTGGTAAATAGCAAGGAAAGCACAAGAAAGAAAAGGCTAGGCCACTGGAGGAAACACAAGAGTAGCCTCTCTAACACACATAAGTAGGGAAAAGAGAAAGGAAAATTTCCACTTATCACTCTACCTTGCAGTGTGAGCTACGTTCTTGCTGGTCCACAACCACTTAGGTAACATCATCTATTAAACAACAGTCTACAGATTCAGAGGGAGGTATAGTGCCCTTTTGCCATTACAGCTTCTATATAAAATATGCAGCTCCACATTTGTCAGAACAATATAAATCAGAATAACATGGAAGTCTTAGCCTCCAACCTTCATCTCAAAAAAAAAAAAAAAAAAAAATTACTCATGTCATCCAAATTTTCAGTAGCTGGAAGATGAGCTTATCAGGAGGATTTGCCTGGAGTTTGCTACTGCTTCCTCCCCTCAGTATTTCCCGTCTACCCCTTATTAAGAGGTCTTGCTTTTCAGCTAATAGGTACCAAGTAAATTTTTTCTGACCCAAGGATAGCAAACAGTATAAATACAATGGATCCAAGCCAGAGCATGCTGGAGAAGGGAGGGTGTGCTTGGTTAAGGAGGGGGTGTCTTTCTTCCCCTCCCACAAGCTGTCAAGTCCTTCTGTGTGCACCCCCTCCCTCATCACTGCTAAAAACCTCCCTCTCTGTGCCTGCCATGACAGGTGGTCCAGATTTTCACTTAGAAAATCTGGCCACCCTATGTTTGCAACACCTCCCTGCTTAGTATCATCTGTGAATTTAATTAGCATGCAGTTTACCCACTCGTTCAGATTATTAACGAAGATGTTAAACAAGACACAACCAAATAAAAAGATGCCCGTGGCAAACCAATTGATGCCTTTCTTTAAATCAGTTTATTGCTATCTATTGTAAACCTTTATTTACAGATGCCATCCAATGGTTCATCTATATGATACCATGAATACCCAAGCAAATTTGCTATTTTTTCCGAGCTAAAAGGTTGTGATGTATTGTGCACAGTAGAATTCTGCTGAACTGTCCCCACCTCCAAAGTCCTAGTTTTTGTCTAGTGCATATGTTGTTTCATCACACTAGAATATCTAGCCTCTTGCTTCTCCTGTTTCATCTGCATCTCCACAGCAATATACACAGAATCAGTACTAAATGCTGGTCATTAAAAGATCCACACCATTTGTGATTATTTCTAGTGCCATAACCTAAAACCAGCCTACAGAAAACTGGAAGAGGGAGACAGAATCACACACAGATATCAATATATATATATATATATATATCTATATATATAATGCAGATACACATAGGTACACACACACTTTCGTTCATAAACTAAATCCAACTTGTAACTCGGAATGTTAAGCAAAGTCTTCCTCCCATTGCAAAAAGTACCATAAAACAAATGAACATTTGAATGTCCAAAGCCAAATGCAAATTCTCTCTAAAACAGGTAGCCACACATACTACACAAGTAATAAAAGCTTCCTCTGACATTTCTATGGAGTATTTCTCTTTCTTCTAGTCTTTTCTGTGGAAAACTTCTGAGTAGTTGCAAAAATTTACCTCAAAGTAGTTCCAGTGAACTTAATTAACACTTCAGAGCCTCCCTGTCCCTGTTTTAAATAACAAACAGGCCAGCTCTGGACATTCCATTCTGAACTGCACTGTAGAAGGCAGCATAAAGCGAGATGTTCTCACCTTCCCACTAATACCACAAGTGTAGTGGAAACAATAGGAGCGAAGGAAATAATAAAAGAAGCACAGATTTCTCCCTATAAACAAAGTTATATTCTGACAGACTGTAAATAGCCTAAGCAGAGACTAAAATAAACTATAAATAGACTAAAGTCTATTTATACAGTTTTTAAGGTCAGTAGAAACACAATGAACTACAAGCACAATTCTCTCCAATAACTACCGAAGGAAACTGACGGCCTTAGATTAGACACCTGATTTTACAGGACCTGTCTCAGGGGGACTGAATCCACTACACCGTTAATGAGGTACAAGCAAAAATTTTTATTCTCTTTCAGATTACTCAAATAATGAAAACTGCCACTTATTTTCAGAACTCAGGTGTGTGTGATCTATTTGAAAAACTGAAATATGCATACTCATAAGTGACTTCTACTTCCAGAACAGACATTGCTACACAGTATCTAACCCAGCTCAACCTGAAGATATTGCAGATATTCACTAAGAAGGGGAGAGGCAGTGTATTTAAGTATTAACATGAGTGAAAGAACCTACAAAGCATTAATGCCACATCTTCTACCTCCTCTACACCAAGGAAACGGTGTTAATGCATGATTAAGAGCTGAGAGGAATGCAACAAAAGTGTATGCAGGTGGCAGAGGTCACTGAGAGATAGTATAAAGGAAAGAGAGGGTCAAGTTATTATCTGGAATGCATCCACAGGGCACAGCCATCTTTTAAATCAGTTTTTATATAATAGCACTGCCTATATTGATTTAATAATATCTTTATGCTACAGATTTACTCAGCACACCATGAAGAACTACATCAAAGACTGAGTTGTGAAACCAGGCCTTGTTTCTTCTCCTTACACAAAGTAAGGAGAGATTGGATTGAAGGCTTTCAAGACAAGACATATTTATTTTATTTAAAGTGCTTTATTAGCCTTGTTTCATATGAAAAGGCAAACATCTGTCACCCAAACATCACCAAGTCTTTCAATTAAGAGTCTTCCGGTAAAATAACATGAACACCACAAAAATTAAATTTTACTTTTAAATGAAAGTGTCTAATATGCCTCTGTGTACATAACAAATAACATACTGAGTCTTTTATCTTTAAGCCTATATTAACACATACATGAAGCCAAAATAGAATGGAGAGAGAATGTCCACAAGAAAGCATGGTTGCATCATACTGGGCAGTGCAACACTTTAGAGCATTAGGCCTCTAAAGACAAGTTCTCAAGAATAAGTATTTACTGTAAATCACACACACGAGAAATAAAATACTGACAGCAACTCTCATTAACATGGAGAGAAAAACCAGCCAATGCTGATTTAACACCATTAACTTCGCTGAAGCTAATGCATTACTTAAAGGAAGGCAAGATCAAGGTTACAATTCCCATAGGCAACTGTGCCCAAGTATAGTCTTTTTGCCACTTGCAAAGCAGTTGACAAACCTGGTATCTCAATAATTGCCATTGACCGCTTGTTCCACCATTTGCCTCCCTCCGCCACAATGATAAGAATAAAAACTATAGTTCAAAGGGGCAGAAACAAATAATAAGGGTCATCGTAAGTGCTAAGGTCAGGCTGCATGTTTCGGGTAGGGGTGCCTGAAGTAAAACAGTTACAAGTTATAAGTGACCCTGGAAAGGAAGTTACTTAATATTCATGTTGACAGAAAAGAAAAAAGGATTAATCAGGTGGAATTAGCATTTTCATTGAGGAGCACTGAGGTTGAGTCTTGTGTTCTACTTTGAGAGGAAGATGGCTGCTTCACATAGCATTTTACGTCTCTCATTTATCGAAATGTTGCAGCTTGCTCCTAACTGTCATTTACTAATGAATAATGAAAGGCTTCTTTACTTTTACTTCAGATTAATCATGCAGCTCTTTTGGTCTTTCCATGGCCGATTCTGTGCTGAACCTTTTTTTTTTCTTTCTTTCTTTTTTTTTTTTTAATTTATTTTTAAATAATTCATGTGGGATAAAGAAATCTGTTTAATTAGATTTCAATTCTATTGGGGAAATATGGTCTCTATTGAAAGGGTATCACCTAGTACTTTCATCTCACAGTTACAATGTTGCAGTGCCACTGTGCACTATTATCTCTCTTAAACTGTGTCACATTTACGTTAATTTCAAGCTCTCTTATGTTACACAAATTAATGGTTAAAGAAAAATAATCAGCACTCCAGTTACCTAGGATAGAGAAAAATTATGTAAAAATTAATTCAAACAATTACAATATGCAGATTTTCTAATTACTATTCTAAAGTAAAGATACAATTCGTTGTGTACCACTAACATATTAATGTCTTAATACAGTTGTTTTAGAATCACTTGTAATTTTTTAATGAGAATTTTTAAAGTATTTTACACCTGCGCTTCCCTTTCCATGTCCTCCTCGTTATGAAGGACTAGATTTGACTTTTCAGTTACAGATCTAAAAAAATGATAAAAAAATGCTGGCTTTCCCCATAGTGAGTAGCACATGAACTAGTACAGCTATAGAGCTACTTCATGGAATCAGATAAGTCCAATATTTTAGCCCTGTAAAACTCTCCCTGCCACTTCAGATCCTAAATACCTCATCTACTTTAGGATCATACTTTAACAGGGCGGAAAACAGCAAAAAAGCAGTTGTACAGAACTGCATATGGGCAAAAAGTTCTATCACAAACAGCTGCAGGTGATCAGGTTACACCTTGAAGTACACACTTTGATTAAACATTCCATATTTCGTGTAGCTACAGATGCCCTTCTTGGTTAGAAAATCATCCAGTCTTGAGGGAGGGGGGGGGCGGGGAGGGAGAGTGTGGGACAGGACACAAGGTAGGGAAAAAATAAGCAAAATAAACAAACAAATCCACTCATAGAATCATAGAATCATCTGGGCCGGAAGTGACCTTCAAAGGTCATCTAGTCCGACCCCCCAACAGTCACAGGGACACCTCCAACTAGACCAGGTTACTCAGGGCCTCATCGGGCCTCACCTTGAATGAAGGGAAGGGGCCTCAACTACCTCCCTGGGCAACCAGTTCCAGTGTTTCACCACACTCATTGGAAAGAACTTGTTCCTAATGTCTAATCTAAA
>BJBW01009058.1:14853-27764 GCA_004320125.1 Scolopax mira
GGACCCGTTCCATCAGGTCTATGTCCTTCTTATATTGAGGGCTCCAGACCTGCACACCAGAGCACTCCCTTTCTTCTCTTTCAAAATAATCAGAACAAAAACATAAGCAATGCTTTGCAAATCTTTTCCTGTTTCTCATGTTTTGATCAGCCCTTTTTAATGATCTGCATATTCCTCAGAGTCTATCAACCTAATAATTGTTATAGTAAAATACAACATTAGTTTTGGTATTAAATGCCTAAAACATTGTGCCTAAAACAATGTTTTAAGATGCAGTGGATTTGTCTGCACGTAACAAGTTGAACATGATTACACAAATCAGCAAGTTTTCCTTTACTATCTATTAAGCATTTTTATCCATCAGCTACTAAGTGATCTCTTGCTTTGCTCAGTCTGCTTTAAAATTACTTAAATAGCAAGTACTTCCATTATCTTACCAGAAAGATGGTCCCAAGCTGAATACAAGAATAGAACATCATGTGCATTATATGCAGTTGCACCACATTGTTACACTTCTGGAAGATTTGTAATCATTACAGCCTTTCATTTTAAGATTTAACTATGCATTTCCATGCCCTTCTATGTTGCCTCCAATTTTAAATTTCAAGGTTGAGATAAATTAGTTGCAACATTACATCATGATTTTCTGTAAGATGTAGACATAGTTTACACTATAATCATCTTCATCTTAAGTATTTTGTCTCAGATGATGAAGAAACGTGTAAAAGATGAGGAAAAAAAAAACATGAATCATTTTCCAACAGTAATAGTCCCCTGATTTTTTTTTTATTTTTTTTTTTTATCTCTTCTAGCATACTACCTTTCAGTTGCTTATAAAACTTCTTCCAAATTCTCACTAATCTCTTATAATCACCTTTGAGTTTTCTGTAGTTTGCTAACACCATTTTCAGTCAAGAGACCTGGAACCATACAAGTTACAAAGCTAAATGCCCCTAGCTGCAGAAAGTTGGCACAAAGTTTACCTTCAACTAAAGTTTCAGCTGTATTCTGTTCTCTTGCAAAGCTGATGTAATATCTTGTCATTCCAAAAAATGCAATCCTCTACTAAGCCACACCACTGATATCTCATGTTGAGTAACCTCTATCTTGCTGTGGCCAGCTTAACCCCTAAATTTATGGAGAGTATACTATATTAAAGATGAGTATAAAAATGTATGTCAGAGGGCTCTGGTAACTATCTTATTTCTTAATGCATATTACTGGATTACTAATTTTTTCTAGATTACAACCCATTTTCTTTCTTAACCATATTACAAACTTCCTGAGGTCCCTCTGTATTAGTAACTGTATAGCTTCATCTACTTCAGATCTGAAAGCCTAAATCATCATTTTCTTGCCTATTTTAGTGCAAGATTCGCTACTTATGATTATCTTTAATAAAAACATTTTCATCCAGGCAAAATCTACACATATTTCACATTAGTCTTTGCTTCTTCCTGCTGCTGCTACCTAAAGGAATTGATATTATCACAGCCTGCAGAATGTGCTCTTTCAAAGAGAACTGATAACTCTGATGATTTTAAAAGCCTACATTAAAACATAACAGAATAGGTGAAATTGTGCCTGAAATGGCACATGTGATCCTTTCCCTAACAAAAAACACCAAAAACAACAAACAAGGAATATAAACTGGATCTTAATTTTTCTGCTATTATAGAAAGTATAACTTCCTTGAAAATCGTATACATTATTTTGCTTTCAAGTTCTTCCCTGAAAGTATTTTCAAACTTTAACTAGCATTAGATAGTGTTTTCGTTAATGTTATTTTTGTTCAAGTAAGCTGGATAATTCCTCACAGAAAGAGTGTTGAAATAGAATAGAATTAAGCTTTGATGTTTTTGACATAGCACCATACAATCATATTTGCTACCTTATGTAACAAAAGTAACAAGAAATTCTGTCACTTTGCGACAGGTTGTCCTATATAAAGACAGCTAAACACAGTGGGAGCTACAAAATAGTGTTCTCTATTTCTGTCACCCCTTTGTTCTCCCTGTGGACGGCAACACATTCATTTGCTTGGATTTCACACTGATCGAATTCTTTCCAAGCCAAATTCATTTTGTCAGGGTACATACACCACTCCAGCACCCATGTACAGTCACGTGAGCTCCTGAACACAAGACATACTAGTTCAATTCCAGAGTCTATCATCGTTATGCTACACGGCAGAAATTTCACTCATCCTTTACCACAATTTTTCTATTCTTAAAATGCAAATATTGGCACAACTTCTTTGTGAAACATTTTCAAGTCCGCTGATGAAAATCCCATGTAACAATTAGTCTTGCCAGTTTACTAACATGTCTTCCAGACCTATACCTTGCATGCACAGATGGCTTACACCAACGTATGGCTGATACTGTCCTCCTTCTGCTATGCCATTGCACAGTCGTAGGGAAGATTTACCCGCAAGTTCTCGATCCGCTGTGTTTAAGCTTTACCCTCTGTCCTTCTGGAATGCCTGGAAGCTCCAGGTTTCTAGAGCCATTGAGAGGCAATTTCTCTTTGCCAAGTTTTATTTTTCTACTGTTACTCAAGTCACAAAATGAAACTGTTTCATCATTTCAAACTAATTTTTCATTCATCACATGGAAATTTCCAGAGTACTAATTTTCATTACTATAATACCTTAACCAATTTATACCTTTGAAGATGTAAAAAGCCCATACAAGAACTATATATATATTTTTTTTAATATTATATATACACACACAAATTTCCTCACTGGATGAGCAAGATTTTTCTGTTTCCTAAAATGGCAAAAGAAAAACAGTTTACTTACTTGTGCAATTATTATTGCATTTTAAGTTTGGAAGAATATTGATAACATTGATGAAGCAGACAAAAACACAAGTTGAAGTTAGAAATTAAGATCCTTAATGTTTCAGAGCAGGGTTTATACCCCAACTTGCCATTCCATCAGAATTTGTGTGTTATATATCCATATCCCCAATAATGCAACGATTTTTGTCATATAAAATAACCAAGACACTGACAACATCACTGGTTATTTTATTTGCTGATACAGTTGCTCTGGAAAGACTTGTCCTTTCCTTGTACTGGAATCAATTTATAAGTTTTACAACCGATTCCAGTAGGACAGGATTACCAAACAATGTCATGTCACTTTGCATTGTAGCTTGTTAAAAACTACCAATATAAGATGCTTCCCATACTTTGAGAGAAGGCTTAACTTCAGACAAGGCCTTTGCTGTGTGTTTACAACACAGTTGCAGGGTCTCACACCAAAACATCTCAGAATGCAGGAAGTACTAGAAATATCAAAAGCATTATCAATAATTAATTAATTATGGAAATTCTGTAATTTATATTTCCTTATAAGACTTCATATGGTGTTCCTACCATCTTTTCCTGAAAAGTTGAATGTTGCTTTACTGCCTGCATACTATTTCTCAAACAAAAATCAGTCATCAAATTAAATTTCAAACATCCTTGACATTAAACAAGTTCATTAAAAAAAAAAGACAAATAGAATCTGCTGTCATCAGGGATGACCCCTTAAAGGCCCAGCAAATGCTATGCACTGAAAGACTTCTTTCCTAATCAACTTCTTCCAGCTCTCCTCCTCATAACAGAAAGCAAGTCCTAGCAAAAAGTCTCCCAGGCACTCAGTAACCCAAGAGTATAAATAATTATTTTTTTCCCTTCTGTGTACTTTTTTGTCTGGTCCTAGCCCTTCTGTTATAACTTCCGTATTGTTCTACTATAGACCATAGAAGCTTAAGAAAAGCACTGCTCACTTAATGAATTCCTTCTTAATAGTAGAGTGAAAATAACTATTTGACAGAATGTTATAGCCTACAGAAAGTTGGGATGCTAGCCCAAATGTGTTTTAAGTAAGATGCCGTTTTTCCACCAGAAGTCAAGATTGGACTTTTGTCAGAACGAAGCATCACCAACTCTTAGACTAGATAATAAAGGAAGGAAAGCTCACACCCACAGTCATACTGAGATCTGCATTGAACACATTACACATAGCACTCGCTCTCTCCACACCACAGCCCTACAGCCCTTCTATGCTCCTCAGCAGCTCTACAGCTCCCACTCTACTCCCCCATGCCAGAACCAAGCTTTTCTTTGAAGCCTGTTCAATTGGCAAGATGTCCTCCCTACAAAAGCATAGGGTGATTTTTCTAACTTTCACACAAATGACCCACATCCTAAAGACCTTTTGAGCATCTGAGATGAGACCTTATTAATAGGCAGAAGAGGGACATAAAGCCTCTTCTGGAGCTCACTCCTTTAGTAGTAATCAATATTAATTTACAATTGGATAACGGTGGCTTTTCAACTAGAAATTATTTCAACCTCTTGCCCTCCACCCCCCAACAAAAAAACCTGACAGCTTTCATTGTATCTAGATACCAGGACACTGTTTCTCTGTACAAAAGTAATTTACATATTATCTTCACATCCAGAACAACTAACCAAGTAGAACTGGTCCTACAGAGAACAGCTTGGTGAATACAGGCTTTCTTTTCTTGCCTTGGAAGTGTAAGTGAACAAATACATCTAAGCACAAGTAATAAACTGCTTTGAGAATCAACAAACAAGTACTAGAAAAAAGTGATTGCTGTCATGGTCAAATAGGAACAATTGGCTTGCAGTTCAGTGTGAGTTCCAACCAGTTTTATTCCTTTATTGCCTCAAGGAACTTCAGCTGCTGCTGCACCTATAAGATCAATGCTGCTAATTGTGAGGAAAATTATACAGGACAGCACAGAGCCTCCTATTAATGATGCCTGCCACAAGAAAGTCAGTTTATCTAAAGGTCAACATCAATATCAAATGCAACAACCTCAAATGATTATATCACTAACCTTGCAGGCAAAAATCACTACTGTGGTGTAAAAAACTTCAGAAATGTCTGTATTTTAAAACTTATTTTGATGTCCTGCTCAATAGGTGCCAAGTCTATGTTTGTCTTTTATTGGAGCGTAGACAGAAAAAAAACACATCTATATTAATTCCTTCAGTTCCACCAGTACTTATTTTAATAATAACAGGCAAGACAGCTGATCTATGGATAGATATCAGCTACTACTACAGGAACTGGTGTGCTGGAATGATTTTGTTCCTTCTACTCAGAAAGACCTCAAAAAGCAAAGAGCAAATAAGTGTTGGGTTAAAAAAAAAAAACAAAACAACAACCAACAAAAAACCCAAAATACCCACAACCAAAAGCTAACAGCTGGCTAAATTGACGAAGAAGTTAGCCACAAAAGAAGTGCCTGAGGAAGTCAATAAGCCACAAATACTTAGAAGATGGGAATGACTCACAAAGTGCTTGCCTCATTTTTTCCTTTCCAAAATGCATTGCTTACCTTAGTTGTTTAGACAAAAAACAAGGGGATAGTTTTGTGTGACCCAGACATACTTTAATGATTTAAAAAAAATATAATCCATTATATATAGTAATGGCTGAGAACTTTAATTGATTTGAAGTAATAGCAATAATCTACAAGATAAATGATCTTTAATAATATATAAAAGAAATGCATACCACATATACTTTTCTACATACGTTGTATAAGAATAACATTAATAATTTATAAGACCAAAGTCATCAAATATACCTAGCATATACTGAAAAGCTAGAATAAAATTATTTTTGAATGACATACATTCTTACTAGTCCTTAATAGCTTATGCTGTTTCAAAGATGATATTCTAGTTGCCAGAGCAATATCTTCATCATACTTTATTTGAAAACTACATCTTAAATGACTGCTCACTTTTATATTGCATACAGTTAAAACAATATTCACAAATATGTTACAAATAACACCTTCATTTTCCTACAAGCAGACCACCTATATTACAACACCTCATTTAATAATTACAATTATACATGCGGATGTACATATGTATAAACATATGTTAAAACAGCTACCAACAATAGCATATTTTAAAGAGCACAAAAAACTATCTCATGCTCTATTTGCCAAAAGCCAGACTGCTCCACTTGGGAATGTAAGTGTAAAATACCTTAAAATCTTCTTCAACCCTTTGCAGCAGAGATGAATTTGGAATACAGATCAAGGTGGTCTGTCTCACTACAGAACCTGCATCCGATATGATAAGAAAGCAAGGGAAGGAATCAGAGGCAACACATGCATTTCTTAACTTTTTGATACCTGCTTGATCTCTGCCTGCAAAGTTAATGTGTTCCGACAAGATCATAAATCTTTCAGGAAGAAAAAACCATTTTAATAAAGGAAGTTACCCAGACACACGCATCTCCTACTGCTCTTCCCATCTAATAGATACACAAATCAGCATTCAGAGAAAGACTGATCATGAAGCCAGTTGGTACCAAGTCTTCCTAGTTTTCAGTTAAGAAACTTCTTTTTCTCACTTGGGCTTTTATTCACTTTTTAATCTTGTTGATGCTCACCTGGCCTCCAGCTATGAAGCTGTCTGGTTGTTTATGGAATAGAAGCAAAACAGGAGTATTCAATAAAATAAGTTTTAATTATGTTTTTTTGACATTTTGTGGTTTTTAAGACAAATCCCAGAGAAGATTAGAATTACCTGCATCATCCATTTGAGAACCAATTATTTACTGACTCAAGTAGTAGAATCTACTCCTAAGCATATGAAAATGAAGTACCAGAAGAACAAATCCTACACAGGCTGCCATCGCAGTCTACAGTTTAGAGGTCATGTCTATCTGTCCATAATTGCAACTTATTCTGACTGACAGATACTACGAAACTACTATAAAAGCATGAAGATAAAATATGAGAACAGCATCTCATTAAATTTATAGAATATACTACTATAAGCAACAAAGAAAAAAAAAAAAAAAAAAGAAAGTGTTTAGACCAACCAGATAGAATGATTTCTTGATAACAATTCACTTTCCTTTCCTTCTGTGTGTTTAACTGTGATGTCTTCATTAGTAAATCCTCTGTGTAAAGTTAATCCCTTTTAGCTACTTACGGCTTAGAACAGCTCACATCTGCCATTCCTGCCAGTAAGTTCTACACATGATACAGCAAAAGGCTACATGAGATGCATGTTTTAATAAAACTGCTCATCTAAGAGAATTTAGCACAGAATTCTATCTGTCTACTATCACTAGGAATCACAATAACTAGCTAGCATGAATCATGCGATAAGACGAGCCATTCCACAATTTCTTGGAGAGTATGACAACAGGAGAATTTTTCTTCTGCCTCCTCTGTCCTCCCTTCCCATTCACCTAGACACCTGTTATTGAAACAAAAGATCCTTGCTTTCAAACATATAATTAAATTTGATCTAATATGTAGTCCTAAAATATAGCTCAAACTTTACTCAGATTTAAGACATCTATGTTAACTTGTTATATGAAATCCTGCTTTGGACACACCAGGCAGTTTTTCTGGTTATTTTATAAATGCAGGTCTGTATACTTTATAAAAAAATCAACTAAACACTACTATGTAAAGTATTTTTCAAGTTCTTAATATAAAAAGACATCTGATAAACTAGAGATTTTTTATAAATATATTTTATGCATAAAACAAGATTTGTATTTTGCTTTCAAACAGGAACATAAGCAAATCAGCATGAAAAACATGCTGTAATCTTCCCTGAATTTAAGAAAATTGTTCCCTAAATAACTCAGAGATGCACATAAATATATGCAAATTGACACCGTTCCATTTTGAAGTTCCTTCTCTTCTTGGTACCAGAAGAAAAAAAAACAGAACTCAATGAATCAGAGAATGATATGGGGTTGGAAGGGACCTCTGGAGTCCATCTAGTCCAATCCCCCTGCCGAAGCAGGTCCACCTAGAGCAGGTTGCACAGGAACATGTCCAGGTGGGTTTGAATGTCTCCAGAGAAGGAGACTCCACCACCTCTCTGGGCATCCTATTCCAGTGTTCTGCCATCCTCAAACAAAAGAAGTTCATAGAATCTGAATCATCTGGGCTGGAAGGGACCTTCAAAGGTCATCTAGTCCGACCCCCCAACAGCCGGCAGGGACACCCCCAACTAGACCAGGTTGCCCAGGGCCTCGTCGAGCTTCACCTTGAATGTCTCCAGGGAAGGGGCCTCAACCACCTCCTTGGGCAACCTGTTCCAGTGCTCCACCACCCTCATAGTAAAGAAAGAACTTGTTCCTAATATCTAATCTAAATCTGCTTTTCTTCAGTTTAAACCCATTGCCCCTTGTCCCGTCACTGCAGACCTTTGTAGGCCCCCCTCAGGTGCTGGTCTCCCCAGAGCTTCCTCTTCTCCAGGCTGAACAACCCCAGCTCCCTCAGCCTGTCCTCATAGCAGAGGTGCTCCTGATCATTTTTGTGGCCCTCCTCTGGACCAGCTCCATCAGGTCAATGTCCTTATATTGAGAGCTCCAGACCTGCCCATAGTGCTCCAGGTGAGGTCTCACAAGAGCAGAGTGAAGCGGGAGAATCACTTCTCTGGAGCTGCTGGCAACACTTCTTTTGATACAGCCCAGGATGAGATTTGTCTTCTGGGCTGCAAGCACAAGGCCTGTTCATGTCCAGTTTCTCATTCAGTTCCTCATCGTGTTTAGGTGGAACTTCTTATATTCAAGTTTGCACCTATTTTCCTCTTGTCCTCTCCTTGGGCATCACTGAAAAGAGACTGGTCCCATCCTCTTGACACCCTCCCTTTAAGTATTTATAAGCATTGATGAGATCTCCTCTCAGTCTTCTCCAGCTAAAAAGACTCAAGTCCCTCAGCCTCTCCTCATAGGAGAGATGCCCCAGGCCTTTAATCATCTTTGTAGTCCTCTGTTGAACCCTCTCCAGCAGTTGCCTGTCCTTCTTTAACTGGGGAGCCCAGAACTGGACACAGTACGCTAGATGGGGCCTCACCAGGGCGGAATAGAAGGGCAGGGTGACCTCCCTGGACCTGCTGGTCATACTCTTCCTGATGCACCCCAGGATGCCATTGGCCTTGTTGGCCAGAAGGCCACGTTGCTGGCTCATGGTCATCCTATTGTCCACCAGGACTCCCAGGTCTTTCTCCTCAGAGCTGGTCTCCAGCAGGTCAGCCCCCAGCCTGTACTGGTGCATGGGGTTATTCCTCCCCAGGTGCAGCACCCTACACTTGCCCTTGCTGAAGTTCCTCAGGTTCCTCTCTGTCCCCAATTCCTGTCCTACATGAATACTTTTTGTGATCCTTTCTTATTGAAATCTAAAGATTTTGGGAAAGCATGTTCTCCCCCTGTGCTAAAACAGCACTTGGCACACTAAGTCCTCATATGGAACACTGCCTTGCATAACACTAAACAGAATACATTGGTCAAAATGCAGACACAGCTTCCTTCATTACTGCCCAACACTTCAGTTTACACTAGGGGTTAAAACTGAGGCACTGGTTAAAAGTTGCATATTCAATAACTCCTCCAACTCTTCAGCAAGCAAAAAAAAAGTGAGGTACAGGACTCTACATCTAAAACTTTAGTCCAGCAGATGCAAAAGCAGGAAACCAACCAAACAAAAACTCACCAACCAAAAGCAGTATCATACATATTGCTCTTCCCTTCGAGGAAGGATAGAATCATAGAATTATTTAGCTTGGAAAAGACTTTTAAGATCATTGAGACCAACCATAAACCTAACACTGCCAAGTCTACCACTAAACCATACCGTCAAGTGCTACATCTACATGTAATAGAATCAAAGAATGGTTTGAATTGGAAGGGGCCTTAAAGATCATCTCATTCCAGCCCCCCTGCCATGGGCAGGGACACCTCCCACCAGACCAGGTTGCTCAAAGCCCCATCCAATGTGGCCTTGAACATTTCCAGGGAAGGGGCATCCACAACTTTTTGGGTGACCTATTCCAGTGTCTCACCACCTACACAACAAAAGAGAAGGAATTGGGATTCCTAGAAATCCTCCAGGGAAAGTGAGGAAGGAAAGCCACATGCTTTCCTTTATTAAAGTTCAAGATAATCCTTAGTAAATAATAATATATTAATTTATATTTGTTTCCACATGTCCATCTTTCATAAAGTTCAGAAGTCCACCAAAGTGTTAGGCTACCTGTCATGAGCAAATGGTAAGTTAGGACATTTTAATGTGTCTCAGCATTTTAATTTCTACCAGATATAAGAAAATAAGGTCTCATACTGATTTATTGTCTTTATTCTGAAGTTGTTTGTTTTGGTTGTGTTTTTTATTTAAAAAAAAAACAAAGAAACAAACAAAAAAAACCAAAAAACAGCTATAGCTTGTTGATTTTAACAAATCCTTCAACTATAGATTACTATTAATAATCCAGGAGGCCGGAGCAGATTTTTTTCACAGATCCAACAATGACATTTACCCTAACTAGAGGGAACACCTTCCTAAGCATTAAGAAATAGTTCCCTCCAATGCCAATGCAGTCCTAAGAGAATGCCAATTATGCCAAGTTTGCAAAAACAGATGTACAGCAATTTTGTAATATGGACTACTTTACATCAGGGACAAAGCTAAACCCATTTATCTCAATTAACTCTAGGATCTAGGGATTAATTTAAACTGTTGCCTTGGAGGTGAAAGGCCACCACTTCATTCAACAGTCTACCTGTACCTCTTATTTACAATAAATATAAACCTTCTTCTTTCATGTTTAAAATTATATCTTTCAGACTACATGCTTACCCTCAAAACTGTATACCTTCTATGTAATACGTTAAAAAAAAGAGTTAGTGCCATTTTATCAGTGGCTAAGTTTCAGTAGTCCTATTTATGGTTCAAAAAGATGGCCAATTGCCCTAAAGTAACAAAACCTAATCAATACAAGTCATGACAATAATTGAAGTTCCTCAAATTAAGAGATCACTTCTAGCTACAAATAACACTAATAAGAGACATCAGAATTCCACTCACTCAATGCTGCTTGAATTGAAAGGTATTTTGAAACACACACGTTGGAATAAAATAATAAATGAAGGAACATAATACAGTGAATTAAAATATTAAAGTGAAATCATACTGCAACAGACAAGAGTACTCCATAATTTAAAGGATCAAAAATCTCTCCAAATATATGAAACCAGCATTTGTGCTGTCTCAACCCCACTAATGTGCCATTTAGCCCTGAGGCAAAGACTTAAAAGCCACCACATGGTTCTGTTGGTTTAGAGACTGTAATATTATGGTAGTATCATGGACCAAGATCTACTGATTAAGAAGAATGCAAATGGGGTCAAAGTCCAACATGTCTTATGTCACACAGTAATGGTCAATGGACAATTGCCTTCTTCACGTATGGCATCCTATCATGATACGAAAGCTAGGATAATTCACTGTATAGCAATCTTCACACATAGCAAATTAATGTGAAAAGGTATATCTAGAGCAGTATTAGCTTATTAAATCCTAAAGTATGCCATCAACATAAGGACCAGAATAAACCAGCTTAAGTAGACTTATCAGTATTTTATCTTAACTGTGGACCGAACAGTTCATGAAGAATATAGATTAATGTCATCTAATAGACTCCAACACCTTCATCCTCAGGGGCCTTCCAATTAATGGAGCACATACCTTGTGTTTTAACATTACTATATGTTAGTGTTCAACAAACAAATCAGCTACATTCATGTGCCTAGACACGAGTCTGGTTTTGCTACAAAACATCAAGATATACACCCTCGAATTCTCAATATTAAATAAAAATTAAAATTCAAAGAATTTTAATTTTTGTATTGTTCAAGGCCTAGTTTATACATGGCCCAAAAGATTCTTTGTCTTGGCTATGCAACAGCTCTCAGAATTGCAATTAAGACTTATTATACATAAAACCCATTCCATTCACTGAAAGTTTTTAACAAAATCAAAGATCCATTATTTGCAAACATGGAATGCTCACAGTATTTTGAAAGGGATTTTGAAATCTATTCTTTGCCTGAGGTGGCTTACTTATTTTGCCTATGTTCTTATTATTTCATACTTACAGATTCAAATATCTTAAATTGTAACATCTGGGTTGGAAATAAATAAATAATTTCTTTGCTTGAAAGGAGAAGATTTACATACCTAGTTATAGCTATGCTGGGAGGAAACCTAACTTAGCAGAAGGGTTTTTCATTAATCCTTCCCTACTATCTATTTTGCTGGTATCGTGCAGCTTCTATTGCCAGGCTAGTCCAATCACTCAGACTACATGAAAGATTAAAAATAAAAATAAATATAGACTTTAAAGGACATTATTAATCTCTTTGTTTATGCAACCAAACGTTAAAAGTCTATAGCACAAGAAATCAGCAACTGTTCCCCTCCCCCCTCACTACTTTTATTAACTGTTTATATAATAAAGGAATCTCAGCAGGTCTAAACGTTCTGAATTTTGTCACATTGAACTGCTTAAGAAGCACTTCTCACTTACCTCCAAAGCATCTCACTGAAGTGAGCAAGAAGTGCCAGATGGCAGGAATATTATGTTTTAACAGTATTTCCCTAAAAGTTCCAAATATTTGGTTTATCAAACAGACAAGCATGCTGCCAGACAGTTAGCCAGATCTATCATTATTGTCTATCTCAGTTTGTCAGGGGAAGTATTCTGAAACATATGTATTGATTTTCCCCCATGATGGGGAAGAGGAATAAGAACCAGTGACAGTTACATTATATAAGCTATATATTCCACGAACACTCAAACACTTAAGTGGACTGATCTATCCTATTTGTGTGATATTTACTGGTGGTGCACAAAGCCTCAAGAAATACTTACAAAGCAAAAGCTCTTCTATTACTGGAAAAGAAAAAACAAAGCTAGCAAGACTTACTTTGAAAGAAGATCTTACTGAAACTATAGCAATATTTTTCCCAATTTTGACGTATTTGGAAAGGAGCAAAAGAAGGTAGTGATACGTCTGTGAGATGAGAATTTATTTTTCTACTATGTTTCTT
>BJBW01009058.1:27849-74593 GCA_004320125.1 Scolopax mira
CAACACACAGACACTATTAACAAATATTTTAACAAGGACATTCATTCTTTTCCTCAAAATGATCTAAGTAAGCATCCTCCATGTGATTTTAAGGTCTGTTAACAACAGTTTTATTTGCTATTTAAAGCAAAAATAAATGCAAGAAAAAGTAATAAGCAATATCTATATATAGCTTTCCAAGAGAGTTGTAGCAAGTATATATGCAATAGAATCATTGGCTGATTTATTGCTTTGGCTTACAACATCCAGTTAGGTTTTATTTATATCACATGCATATGCAACCAATTCATACCAAGTTATAAAAAACGCTTTAATACATGCAAGCAAACTACAGTCTGAAAAGCCTCCTGAACACTCAGCATAGAACATTAAAAAATCTATTTCCTCTCCAGGTACTCAATGTACAGGCTGAACATTTTTGCTCCTGCTCAGCACTATTCTTTTTTATGTTCCACTTTCTCCACTGAAGCCTCGCTTACCCTGAAGCCTCACTTCCAAAGAAACCTGTCAGAATACTCCATTTCAGCTAGTCCAACTTGTAACCTATCTTCTTTCTAAAGTAGATGTAAGAATTATGACCCCGTGAGGCTTGTAAGTGAAGGAAGCTGGACAAGAATGGTATTTAGACAGGAGACCACTAGCATAGCGCTCGTAACACTTCAGGATGCGATTAGGGATTCATCAGGTAGGATGCCTCCAGTTGAGTTCATATTAAAACTAATCTCTATGTTTTGTCTCTCCAGCTTAATTTGTCACACTTGTTAGACATGAGAATGCTCCCTGTCTGTTCAAAGTGTTAAGCAAAAGTCTAGAGCACTAGGAAATTCATTTCCAAAGGCACTGTTGGGAAAAAAAAAAAAAAAAAAGAAAAAAAAAAAGAAAGAAAGGAAAAAAAAAAAGGTAGACCTATTGCATCTATGCCTGCATGGGTATCTGTCTTCAGAAGTTTCAAACTCTCAGGAATCCATCTCCCTGTAAAAATGACCTTAGAATTTTTTCCCCTCAACACCCCATATTGGCATAAGGGTATTTTGGGAATTCAGGAAAATACTGTGCTTTATTCTAGTTGTTGCTAAAATCTGCAACATCCTCAGTTTCTGCAACAAAAGCTTCACAGTGCAAGTAATATACAAGAAGCATGCTGAACCAATGGCTCCAAGTCTGCTCCTTCACTCCCAGAGAAGTTGTAGATGCCCCAAGACGAGGCTGGATGGAGCTTTCAGCAACCTGGTCTAGTGGGAGGTGTCCCTGCCCATGGCAGGAGGGTTAGAACTAGATCCCTTAGGTCCCTTCCAACCCAAACCACTCTATGATTCTATGACTCCAACCTTTTCCCTCTATATGCTTACCTGAGCACGATTGCAAAACTTATCAGGTGGTCAGAAATTATTCCTTCACTCCAGTCAGAAGGCAAGCCCAGGAGGCACTGCCCCGTTCTCATGGAGCTTTTTTGGTGATTTCCCATAGGAAAAAAATACTCACACACTACATTAACAGGGATACCATAAGATTAACATGATGTAGCCTTTAACAAAGTCTGGTCTAGACATTTATGATAGTATATATGGTAAAATACAGATTTGGGCACTTAAATTACATGCTGAGACCTTCTCAGAGATGCTAAAAGTACCACTGCAGATAGTGGAAGAGACCAAGACTTGCATACAGTTATTCCCCATTTCCTTCAAACAACTAATAACTTCTGTATCATTCTTTATCCAAAGAGTGCCAGAATTTATTTCATCCTTGGCACTTCTCTGGAAATACCAAGTGGCCTAGTAAGACACCTCATCACAAATGCTAACAGGAATGGAAGAAATTTGTTGACAAATAATGTATCTGCCTTTCTACTTTGCAAATTTATTATAAATTGCATTTAAAATTGATTTGTGGCTTCCCCAACAGTCACATTTGTAGTCATCAGGACAGATACACCTGAAGGTGCTCTCCATAAGTCAACAGCCAGCTTTCAACTGAAGATGAAATAATGTAGTTTTCATGGTGTTACAGACTTCTTTCTCAAGTTACTGACTACACTGCTTACTACTAGACATGTTTTGCTTCATTATCTTGGCTTCCCACTAATTGTATAACAGAGCACAGGTGAAGCTTCTTGAATTTGTCAACCTCCTGATTACAGCTTTATGTTTAAAGTCACTTCTTAAGATTTATGTCATTAGAAAAAGAAAACAAAACAAGAACCAACAAAACTTCCTTCTCTGCTTTAGCCTCCCACATTGCCAAACGCTCTAAAAACAAAGCTGTGGCCTCACTGATGCTGATGACAAAATTCCCAGCATCTTCTGCTGAGTCAGGATTCCATATACATTACAAGTCCTATCCAGTACAAAAAACATTTGTGCTTCAATACAGTTTAAGGTCAACTGTGAATAAGAAAAAAAAGAACAGAACAACAAAACAAAACAACAACAAAAAAATCCTGCAAACCAACAAAACCCACAACTTAAAGCTTTCACCCAGAAAGTATTTCACCCAGATTACCTAGGAAATTAGAGAGTTCTCTTACAAGATGTATTGTATAGTATACAATTGTAATACAATTGTATTGTATTATGTATAATATTGTATACATACATCACGTATAGATGATATACATATAAAATAAACTAAAACTTTAAATAATATCAATTATTTCAACAGTAATATCAGCACAATAATTACCCTGAATTCCATTACTATTCAGTTTATGCCTACTTAGTATCTTTTGCCTTTTATTGTTAATTGTCTGTTTATAGAACATTACAGAACTTTGTAGAACATTAAAAAAAACAGCTTAGGTATTCAAAGTTGATTGCCCATCTATGTATGGATACTTTAAAAATGGATAAAGTTCAACTATTTGCAAGAATAGGAAACCTAACAAATCACTTACAAACTTCATTATCTGTAACTCTCTCTACTGAAGGAGAGGATTCTCTATGACAGAGGAATTTTGTGTGTTTCAAAACTAAAAAGTAGACTTGAGACAAGGTTAAATGTTCAGGAAGGCACCTCTTTCCAACTTCACATGAAATTTGGCTTACAACCATAAATTTTCTATTTATTTTTTTTATTTGCTCGAGTCACTTGTTAGAGCTGGTAGAAGATTCTGCCTTCACAGAATGTTATCTATGCACACAGAATTCATGAAGTAATCCTGCCAAAGAATGAAATTTTTTATAATTACTCTTCATAACTAACACTGCCTCCTCCCCAACTTTTCTTGTTATTTCACTCCTTTCATTCTTCATATTCAAGCAATATGGTTAGAAAACAGAAACCTAAACCAATCAGAGAAGAATGAGATGAACAGAAAAAAGCTGGGAAAGAAACTAAAACTACTGATAAGAAAACAAGATGGAAGAAAGTCTCCAACTTTGAAATATAAGAAGGCAAGCTACATGAATGAAACATGGAACAAGCAGCACAGGCAACGAAAATCCGTACACACAAGCATATTTTTCTCCATGGCCTCGAATAAATCTAAAAGTTTCAATTCCAGTGGTTTCTGTGTAGTAAACTAAGGCGCCTCTGATTTTCTGGTCTACGCAGAGAAAAATGTTGTAGAATTACAAACACAAAGTAGCAACAGTGAAGAGATTTTGTATTTGAAACTTGCCAAACAAGCTAAACACATTTTTCATTATAGCAAAAAACCTAGGAAATAGATTTAACAGGAGAAAGACAGAAAGAGTAAGAAATAGTCATAGATTTGTTACATATCATACGACAGGAAAAGTATGCATAAATCTGCTTTCATTCCTTACTTCTCTACTTCAATACTGTAGCTATAGCTGGTCCTTACTTGTACTACTTAATCTGAAAGGATTTTATTCTACAAATGGATTGGGCTCTGAGAGACAGATGAGTTATCTGAAGAAATTATGCTTCATTTGGCACATTAAATTGAATCAAGAGGGAAATGCAAGAGTAGGAAGGTCCGACAGCTGAATGTCACCAAGCAACAATAAGTTTCCTCCAATTTTAGACAGGTCCAGAACCAGAGGCATCAGTTCTTTCTCGACTCCTTCCTTAGCATATGTAGAGTCCCAGACACATGTAGCTGAGGATGGAGAAAAAAAGATTAGGAAGGATAGCACAGCTCAATGTTTTACTGCACTAGTGTCTGCTCCCCCCAGCACCTGTTCCAAATCCAGTAGTGCTGAATCACCCTCTGCCCTGTTTCTCTTTCATAATGCAGTGTGGCAGGACTAGCAAGTAACAAGAAGGAAAATTGTTACTAGAGGACAGGTTCATGGTCTGTGACTCTACCTTTTTCATCCTCCTGAGTGTTAAAAGTTGTCTTGCTTTAAATGGCAGGTAAAGAGATGCAGCAGAAACACCAGTTCAAGTTATCTCTTCTTCCTTCACCGTTAACGCTAGCATGATCTCATTCTCTCTTCTGCTATGGAGTTCCTGAGTGGTACTGGGCACATTCTTCATATTAACAGTTAATCCAATTTTGTTAACCAACATCCATATGCAGTGACAGAAATGTGTCTGTTTTCCCCCACAAATCTCTGTATGAAGAAGGACAACAGCACTTTTGGACTAACAGTGAAGAATGACTGAAGTGACTTCTGCTGTAATGTATGAGGGAAAATCCTTGATCTCAGTACTTGCAGCTTTCATGAAGTAACTGAAAACCCCAGTCATAGTGTAGATGGTATTTAAATTACTCTTAAAGTCTGTGTGGATCAGGAAGAAAAAAAAACACCAGAGATAGAAGACCCACACATACACACTCCCACTCCCGTCAGCAGACTAAGACAGAGCCCGCTCCCTGTAATTTAACTTACAACTCCTCCATCTTCATCTCTCCCTGGGGGCAAATTCAGCCCTGACCTAAACAGACACAAATTACATTGGGACTGAATCCAATACTACCAGGTCACCCAATACCCTCAGAAAAATGGGCGATACCTATTTTGTTCAAATGGAAATAACAAATCTGTACAAGTTGCTGCACTATTTTTCCAATTACATGATCATTGAATTTCTCCATTATCTGCATGTTGCTAAATTGAGTCAACAAGATATTCTAAATTGGTAATGAGACCCTTAGCCATTCACCACTTATTCCTGTTAAGGAATGATACAGAGGCCTGCTCTGTTCACAGGGAGTCATCAGTTTTTACAGCACAAATTGTAGTGCTCTGCAGTCACATGTTCTATTTCCTTATCGATAGAACTCACACACATGACCTCTCCAGCAATCTTTCTTGAGAGATATAATCATAGTTTTTAAGACTGCTCCTAAGTCTAAGTTTCATTAAGCACTTAAGGAAATAATATATCGTCTATACATTCATCCTGCAATCAATTTCAAGCGAAATCTGCCATAACTCTCATGATTTCAATAATCTATGAATAAAGACAATATTGTCTAATCGCTTATACCTGTTATAATATCTAGCTACATAAAACCATTTTTAACTGCAAAGGTTTAAAAGTAGTCAATGACACTAGGTTAAGGACACTTTCAGATTATTATAGGAGGTGATGGTCAAGCGATTCTTGTCAAAGTACACAGTTAATTCAATAACCACATTTTGGAGAGTGAATAAAGGGTTTCACAAACCAGAGCAAAAGTAGCATGATTATTAAGAATTGTCTCTTTCTAACAAATGCATGCAACGTTACTATGTTAAATCTGCAGACGTGCTTCAAGAATACTGCATATACTGAAGTCTGTAAACAACTTCAATATCTTGCATTAAAACTGGCAGGGACACTATGAAGACTTTCTGTGTACTTTCTAGTCCTAGCAAAAAACCATAAGGTATCAATCATCCAGTTTTAGCAGCAGCTGACTGAAGCTATTCATTGAGTTGTGCATTGCTACCACTGTGGCCCCATGAATAAGTCTCAATGTCTCCCCCTCCTTTTTTTGTCCCTTTAAGTAGACTCTTAACAGGACAATTTTTTTCACTCTCTGAATGGCTTTGAGAGACCAGCTGAAAAGAAACACCATTAGTAAAAACAAAAGTATTCAAAGAAAAAGTGGGAACAAAGTGGATATGTTAGAGACAACTTGTGATTCATGGCCTATACTGTGCTTTGCCCCTCTCTTTACCTCAATACACTCTTCGGTTTTACTGCTGGATAAGAGCAGGGCAGACTACTGCACTTCTCCTAGCAACCAAAAAATCACTTGGAGAAAAAAGGCATGTTGTCTCTTGAAAGGGAGAACAGAGAAATTTGGGGTCAGACAAAGCCAGATGTATGTTCTTTTCCATTTTATCCTAAACTGAGCAGTTGTCAGAAAGGATTCAGTAAACAATAATAAACAGTTCTGTTTTACACTGATTCATATTTAATTAAATATCTGCTTGTCTACTTGTCACACATTTCATTTTCTTTTAATTCAGTGTTCTAACAGTTCCTACTACTGTTTACAGTTTTGCCTTCAGGGACATAAATTCTATTCCTTACAGTTTCTAAAGTTATTTTATTTCATTATAAGTGCATAGAAATATAATTATATCTCTACATAGATAAAAACTTTTTTTTAAAAAAAACAATATCTAGATGTACACACAGAGAGAACTATTCATAGAGGTTTAAAGACAATGGTACTAAAAGACAATTTTATTGTAGGATTCCCCTATTCTAGATGCTGGGATTTTACCCCATGAGACTTGATCTTATAGAACAAGCTGTCTGGTCTCATTAGGTAAACACCACATTTCACAATTTAAGATGATGAATCAAATTCATGCAGAAGAAAAAAAAAAAAAAAAAAACAAAACACACACACAGAACTTTTTATAATTCAGGCAAACATCTGAATAGATACATCCCATTCACTAGCTTAAAATCAAAATCTTATATTTTAAAACCTGGTTTGGTAACAGAACAGATGCAATAGATCAAGAGTAAAATGCAGTATTTCTAGGAGTTAATTTTTTTCCACTCAAAGTCCTTTGTTTAATAGCTATTGCCTTGATGTAAACCAACTATTTTATTCAGCCCACTGAATTTCTCTTGCATATCATAAAAATATATACAAAAAAAATCCAGTCACTCTATCAGCTTTTCTGCAGTGCATCAAGTTAAATCCAGCAAAGACCTTAGTTCACTGCATCAAATCACAATTTGGCATTTTCTTGCAGCCACTCCAAACAAATCTGGATTCAATTTAACAGAGAGGTTTATTCACTTCATGGATAAGTAATGTACAAATGACATAGCCATGATAAAAGCCTAAACATACTGTGTATATAACAAGCTCAAAGTTATTAGGCATTAGCACTATCATGTTAAGCATGACAGGAGTTTTTTGCTCCCCTTTTCACTCCTTATGCTGCCTGACCCAACCTCATGCTCTGCAGCTCTGTATTCTCTCTCTCCCCTCATCCCCTCTTTCAAAATGAGGTGGTCCTTTAATCCATCAAGCTACGGACCTGGAATCAGGCCACTAGGTCACTTCTTCCAACTTACAGTGTTATTTCCCTCCTCAGAAAACTGTCGGAGCAGGGCAGTGCTAGTGTATATGTACATGCAGTATCAATAAACATGTCCAGGTCTCGATGGTATCATGCATGGAGCACAGTATTTCACTTCTGGAGAGTGAGAAGGAGGATGCACCCACATTATTTTTCTGCAGCCTGCACTACGGAGCGGCAATCCCAAAGAGAAGATCAAGTTGACTAAGGAAAGGAAATCCAGGTGAAGAAAACACACCTTTTCCAACTAGTTCCTAGTTCAACAGCACCGCTATGCCATTTGAATTTTTTGCTAATATTGATATGAAAGAAACAATCATCCATCTCTTAGTTACAGAGTATTCTTTAGGATACAAAGTAAACTCTTAAAATTGACCACTCCTTTTGCCAGGATGAAGTCATCTGGGCTACAGGACACGTGGACTTTGAAAACTGCACAGAATGACAGCTTGAGAAACCATGATTATAGGTCTCATACAGCATTAAAATACTTCTCATAACTGCTTCTTTCCTCTTGACATTTTCACAGCAGTAAAAAAGTACCTTTGGTACACTGGCATGAAGAGTTCCTCCATTCACTATGAATGAGAAACAAGTTGACTGATGTTAGCTACCTGACATTTTGGTTTTAAAAGGTTAAATTTTTTCCACTCAGTTTCTCTTGTAATCAATGGCAAGTGATTAACAGAAGTGAACTACAGAGTTTACTGTGTTTTACAACTGCTGGCCATTTACTCTGTAAGTATTTGTACAATCTGTACCTATGAAGAGCAAATTACAGAGGGACTCTTCTCACCTTGGCAACTCTACACTGAAATTATATAAGCAATGCATAAATACAAACTAAAAGACCATATGTTGCAACAGACATTGTGGCATAATCATCTAGGTAAACTGTAATGAGTTAGATCATACTTCAACTTCTGGCATCCCCACTCATCCTACCAGTTCATTTCCATATATCAGACCAAATAAACTGTTCTACTTAATCTAAGAAAAAGTAATGAGAGAAAATAAAAGTAAATTATAACAAAGCATAAAATAGTACAAGAAGAGGCCACTCTTTCAGGGTAGTCAGACTGAAGAATTCTGCTGGAACTGAAGGAGTACTCACTGACAAGAGGGTAATCTGGCAAGCAAACATCACATATCATTAAAGCTGCCCCAAATCAAGCTTGGAAATGTGTCTAATACAATGAGCACCAAAAAATTATGAGATATGAATTTGAAAATGCTTTGTGTTCTTCCAGTCATTGTTCATATAGCTAGGTAGAGCTAAATGAGTATTTCCACAACCAGATATATATCATAAGAAGTTTGTAATAGAAACTGGATGCACACAACCTCAATTGGTTCCAAAACTAGAAGATTGGTGGTCTTCAGTTATCAGTAAGCTAAAGATACATTGTTTCCCAGTAGAAATATCAAGACAAACAAGTAACATAAAGCAAAATGAAGCTGTGTCTTTTTTTAATGGCATTGCTTTGCAGTGCAACTAAGTTCAAAGCAAAATTAAGCTCAGGGAAGGATCTCCATAAATATATCTAGAACATAACTAGAAAGCTCAAAATGCAGTTAAAGAGATGTGTTAACTCAGAGAGATGTGGAGATAGTAACAATTATTTATGAGTTAACAATTTGCTTAGTCAAAAAAATAGCTGGAGTAGAGCAGCAAAGACTGCAAATTCAACAGAAATGCACAAGGCCCTTCTGCCATAACGTTGTTTAAATTAATACCTTCACATCATGTTTGTCCATAATATGAAGATGAATCTCAATTAGACTTAGCCACTAGAGCACAGCAGCTCAATATAGGTAACAACAGGTTATTACATGGGTACTACTGGTTAGTTTGTCTATTGTTGGTGGTGAATTTATTGATGAAGGTTATTATTTTAATAAAATTAAAAGCACATCTTGGATCTCTTCCATGGCAGCAAAGCCAAGATAAGCTGCAGAGATAGAATTAAATGCCATTACTTATTTCATGAACTTTTGGCTTGAAAAATATTAAGAATGTATATCATCACATTTACAATCCAGCACAAGAAGCAGCTTTCTGATTACAAAAGGATACTCTGTACTAGTAAAGAGAGTACTATAGGAACAAGTGAGGAGTAAGCAAGCTAAAAGAGCAACATGCACTGTCACCCTCTAGTACTTGGAAGCTATCCCCATGAAAGGATGTAGCAACAAGCCAACTTCATCTTGTAACAAGATTGCATTACCTAAATTAAGATGTAAGCCTTTATTTACAACAACTTAAAGTATTACTACTGGCTTTCAAGATCTTTCACATAAGGAAATAAATTTCAGTGGTGCAGAATCAGGTCCTAAATTATCAGGGCCCTGTTTAACTATCCACTATAACAATAAAAACCACAGTGGATTAACAGTTACTTTGTTAAAGAAAGTGTTTGAGATGGGGACAAGACTGACAACTCAACCTTATTTCTGAACACATAACTTCTGGGCAGAGAGCCCAGAGTTTGCATTGTATAGCAGAAGTTAGGTGCAAGAATAAAGACTTAAGACTAAATCCTACACAAATCTTTATTTCTGTGCAATTATTTTGCATTCAAAGATTTCATAGCTAATGGTTCACATGACTAGTCCTGCATAAAAGGATCCTCAACACTTTCTCTGAAGTAGCGATGTAAGACCAGATTCTTTATCCTTGTACTCAAAAAAAAAAAAATTGAATATACAAAGCACATGTACTATACAATGCAAGTAAGATTAGATAAGTGTTCTGTAAAGAATCAGCAGTTACACATAGCAAAGTCTGTTCAGTCAGAACCAAAACCCCAACACATTTATTTATTTGGCAAGAGTAAATACATACTTTCTTCTGCACACAAAACAAAGAGATTTCTATAGAAATGTAGAAAAGAGCACCGGTAACCCAGCCTCTTGGCAAGAAACAGCATCAATATGATTACTAAGTATCCTCCACAAGGTTGGTACGAGAGATGGTGAGCCAGATGGCAGCCACAGGAAGAGCAACCTCTGCCATGCCAGCTGAGCTAACAGATAAAACCTGACAGCAGTGTTCCTCTTAGGTGGCTGAAACAGAATGTACAGAACCTGTTAGCAATCTATTTAGCCGAGATCAATATATGAATAGCAATTCAAGGGTAGCAAATGGCTAAAAAGCCATTGCATACTCTTTAGTAATTTCCCCTAAATGGTTCAGCAGAGGACAGAGCATGTGCTGAATGTAGTGCTACGAGCCTACACAGCATCGCTACGGAAAAGCGGCTCCTGGAAACAGAGCTGACTGGCCAGACTAGCCAAAGCTTCCATTTCCTCTCACTGAATTTTTTGGCACGCCTCCTCGATGGTTTTCATGCATCCTTCAAAATCTACTTGTATCCTTTTGTCTACTTTTAAGGTTACATATCTTTAGCCTGCAGTGCCAAAACTTATTTTCCTTAAGCACTCTCATCATTCCAGAAAGTTCCTAATGGAAGGACTAATGTAGTAAGTGCAATTCACAGAAAAGTTTATAACCCCCTATTCTACCTTTCCAAAAGAATTGTGGGGTATCAGACCTTTTGCAGCATACCAGATTAGCAAAGGAACAACAACAAAAAATTTTTTTTGATTACTACATCACTTTACAAACATATCCACCTTTGGAAGTGCAACAACAGGATTTTCTCATTGCCTATCTTTTGCACATAAACATATGCTGTTGCAATAATGGCTTACCAGACAGGAAGTAAAGAAAGCAAAACATTAAGACTAATTCAGCAAAACGTTTCATCGTGGGCATAAATTCATCCCTACTCAGCAAAGTTTTAAAGCATATAATTAACTTGGAACACATGTTTAAATTCTTATTAACTTCAGTGAGATTCAGGCTAAGTTATGAATGTATACTCTGAAATGCTTGGCAGAAATGGGTCCTATGGAAGAACAAGCTAAAGGAAACAAAAATGCAAACTCTTCACTTCAGAATTTTATTCTTGATGCATTAAAATGCACACATTTCATGGAACCAAAGGTTATCCATCAACAGCAAAACTCAAATGAGAGATCAAGACCTTGTCAGCTCTAATACTTACTGGAAGAATATGCTCTAGCTTTATATGTAAGCCATGTTCTCTGATAGCAACCAAGACCTGCATAAGGCCACAGATGTGTAGCTCACTGGTGTGAAGAAATAAAATTATTTAAAAAAAAAAGAAAAAGGAAAAAGGAAACGAAAGATAGAATGCTTGAGACATCCCATCATTTCATATTCATACTTCTCCTTAAGAAGTGCTTTTGAAATATAATAATATGGAGATAAAATGCTGCTTTTACAGAATTATTCTCATGTATCTTTAATACCATCATACACTCAAGAGCATAAGACTTACAGTTTTCAAGGGGCAATGGCTAAAAGCCAGCCCTGGCATAAAAGGTTGTCATTTTCATTGAACACACAATGAGTCCTACAAAGGCAGGGTTTGGACCACTAGAAGTAGTGTCTCTAGTAACACCCACACACCTGTGTTCACAACAGATGTGAACTTTTCTGTTAATATTCATTCTTTCAAGCTGTACCAATGATTGGAAGAAAGATAACTAAAACCCCACATAACAATGAAAGAAAAATCAATTGAACACTACTAAAAAACATGCAATCAGTTGTTTTAACTCCAATAGCTAGTGTTTTATTTTATGGTACAGACTCTGCCTAGTAGGGTGGGGTTTTGCTTGGTGTATGTTTTTTCAAGAACAGTATCCAAGATTGGCAGCTAAAGAAAAAGAATTACAGTTATTCCCTGAGCAGACTGCAAGATTATGGGCAAGACTACAGAAAAATCATAAGCAAATAATAATAATATTAATAATATAGATATCTATGTGTATGCTTTCTGGCATTTTCATTGAGCTTTGTAATTTTCAGGTGTCAAAACAACATGGACAGAGAAAATAACTTTAAGACAAAATTATCGTTTTGATCTACACGACTATGCACTGTGTAACACAACTTGTGAATAACTAAACTAATATCACAGGGAAAAGGATGGCTCACATTCTTCAAATGCATGGACCTGATGCCAAAAGAAAAAAACCCCACTCCAAACCCAACAACAAAACCCCCTCAAAACCAGAAATGCACTAAGGGGTAACTTTTAAACATAGAAAACAAACTAAGACATTAAAAAAGTGGTATGTTGGATTTTGCCTTTTTTCTTAAAGCACTACAAAGAGTGCTAATAATGTATATCTTTTCTAAGCAACTGGTGGTATATGTCACCCTAAGGTGTAATCATAATTACTGTGCTCCTAAAGAGACAAAAGTACTGTGTGCCAAGCTTGCATGCCAATATTTCTTCAAAACTACTTGTTAGTCATTTCAACAATAACAGCTTATCTCTACTTGGTCATGATATGCTACCCACAAGGCTTTTTATTTAAGAGAGTTGTTAACACATACAAACTTGACAGTCTCTGCCATATCTTTCCACAAAAGGGGATGATCACATCTCTTCTGGGCAGTTTCTTGGCATTTTTTTCTAATGGTCCAGCTTTAAGCTAAGCACCAAGCTATGTGCTTCACCTGCACTCCCCACCCTTGTCCTATAGGGCTAAGCCAGAACAAAGGTTCTACTTGTGTTCCCCATGACAAAACCAGAATACATTATGTCTTGCTCCTGTCGTTCCAGCAAGCTGCTTAATTGCATTTGTTTCATATATCTCCAAACAGCCTGGTATATTAATTACATTCTGTAACACCAAGCTCCTCTGATTCACTCTGTCACTTCCACTGAGCACTTTAATTGTATTCCTTCTAGCTACATACAATTTTAAACACTTACTAATAATTACATTTCTACAGCCTGATGTTTTTAGTTTGTATACAAAGGTATCTCCAATACTGGTGGTCTTAACATTAAGGATCAAAACACACTACAGTAGGAAAACCCAAGCAAACAGAAGAAAAAAAAATCCCTGCAAAATTATGACAGTGCTGAAAGATGCAAATGTGCCATTAAATCTTTTTGCAGTTAAAACTTCCTACTGTTTATCATGTATGTAGTTTAAGCAGAAATTTTCTTATCAGTAGACCAAACTGAACATTAAACTGTAGAGCAATGTAAAACTATACTTGAACCTGTCCCTTTTCTCGTATATTTTGCCTCCTTTCTTGCTAGGGGGTGGGGGAAGATGAGAGGAGGGAGAGAAATACCCAAAGCAGCCTGTTACTGCGAACAATAAACCTAGAGTCCTTGCTCCAGGACTGATACAGTAGATGCTGTAAGCAGTAGCTTCCTGGATCAGTTTGCTCTAACAGACAGGCAAAACCAGCCAGGGTCTCAGACAATAAATTCACCTAAAGTCTAAAGGACCGTTTAGAGATGCAGATACTAGGCGGACTGACAAGCATTTGGTCCCAGCACACGCTCATGTGGCACTGTCTGCTGTCACTGATGCTCACTTCCTAGTTGTGTGCTTGAACTACTGTAACGCATCCGAGGTCTGTACTGCAGCACAGCGCCAACCCCTACTCTGAAAGACCATTTACCCTCGCACTGAAGTTTCCGCCCTGCTGAAGCGTACTTCTCCACGACCCTCATTTATAGTTCCCCAGCCATGACTTAAAACTTGAAAGCCGCAAGAAGTGGTGTAGAGCAGACCCTAAGGGGGCAGGACCGGGGAAACCCACCCTTCTCCCCTTAAGCTTCGTGACAACAATCCCTCCGGGAAGCCCGGAATGAAAGAGGTGCGGGGGAAGATGATGGGTAGACCTTCCCGCCCCACCCCTCGAGAGCGGAGCGCCACGGTGGGGCGGGGTGGCGGGATGGGCCGCGCCGCACCGCACCGCACCGCACCTGCCCGGCCCCGCGGGAGCGGGTGGAGGCGATGCGGGGTGCTGTGGTAATACCCCGCGCCCTGCCTGCTCTGCGGCTCGCCAGCGCCCAAGGAGGCGTTTAAGGGACTCTGGAAATTCGCCAATTCGCCTCACCTGGAGCCGAGGCAGAGCTAACCTCGTTATTCCCTCAGCCGGCTCTCCCGCTGGAAAGTTTAACAATAGAAGGAGGCAAAGTAGAATCAGCTACAACAGCTCCTTCCCGCTTCCCACACACGCACCCCGGAATAAAAGATCCAGTAGGGTAGTTTTCACTCTTTCTTAGCTGCCTCAAGCTGACATTCTTCTATTCACAAGATGCTTTTCCATTAAGTTAGCAGGCGGGAAGGACCGCATATTGGAAACACATATTCTCCCTCTTCCCCGACTCCACACACCCCCCCCACCCCCCCCCCCCCCCCCCCCCGCCCCGAATTTCCCTTTTTATACCAGAAACAAACTTAAGACTGTGTAACGTTAAAGCTTATAATGCCGTCCATGTGCTGTCCCAAATCAGATTCAGATGAAGGGGAATGCTGCGCAGAAATGGCACATCTAAAATAAGCGAACTTACCATAGACTTGAAAAAATGCAAATCCAAAGAGCAGGAGTGGCGTCAGCAGACCCATTTTGACATATTAAAAGCAATCCCGATGGCTTGCGAGACCAATTCCACTGAGATCCAAAAAAAAAAAAAAAAAAAGAAAGAAAAAGTATCCAAAGCCAATAAGAGGTAGGTCCAAAAGTTTTCAGTTTCCTAGCAGCTACTTAAAGTGGAAGGGGAAATCTTGAAATCAAAAGCTGCAGATAGAAAGGTCTTGAATGTGACACTTTTAGATCCATACAGATTAGAGCAGCGAGCGAGCTCTGAAGGCTTCTGCTTTGCACACACGCTCCTTCCTAAATTCCCACCAATCCAGCCCAAGCAGAGGAATTATTCAAGTGTGTCTACGACTCTCTTTAGGATCCATGGCAATCCAAAAGCAAGCTCTTTCTTCGGAAGACAAGGACAGATTCTGAGAAAGGGCCCGATTCCTAGAAAGTGCTCTGCAAACTTCCCGGCACTTTGCAGGAAAACCATTGGCTTGGTTTGGCTATTTTGCTTTCTTCTCGCCCTCCCCCTACCTCTTTTCTCTCCCAAATCAGTTCAAGCTGCAGAGTTTCTCACTTAACTTCCATAATAGGAACGCCTAGGCAACGGAGGGAACGGCTTTCTCAGCATCCCCTCAAAATAAAGCCCTGTCCCCTTCCACCTCTCTCTCTCCTCACTGAAAACCAGAGCGGAAACTGCTTGAGGGCAGCAACTCCAGCGCGGTGCCGCGGCGGGCGGGCTGCTGCCTTGCAGTTGTAGCGGCGGCGGCGGCGGGGGGGGGAGTGCGTGCGGCTGGGGGTGCGGGGGGGCTCCCGCCGCCGCAGCTCTCCCGGGCGGCCGCGGACAGCCCGGCGTCCGTTGCTCCGCTCCGCTCCGCTCTCCTCCTCTCCTCTCCCCTCCCGCCGCCTCCGCCTCCTGCCGCCGCGGACACACCGGCTGGCAAGGAGAGGGAGGAGAATGAGCGCGGCTCCCGAGGCTGCCTGGGGAAGGGAGGCTGCGGGGTGTGGACTAAACCACTGCGCTCCACACCCACGCGTCCCCCTCTCCTCCCGGAGTAGGGAGATGGGGACGACGATATGAGGAGACAGCCAGAGGACTGGAAACCAGGCTTGCTGCGGGCAGTGCCTCCACCCCCCGCCCCTGTCCCCTACAGTTGGGTCTAGGTACAATTTACGTGATTGCTCCTCACCGCTTCCTATTTAATGGGCAGCTGATTTTTCGGCGAGTGATCCCACGCAACCGTTCCCTAATTATCCATGCCCCTCTGGCACATACGCGGACACTTTGGAGCGAGACCCTCGAAAGGATCTTCCCCAGACATTTCCCTGCTGACCCGCTCCGTGAAGGGAAGGTGGCAAATAAAATAACACGCCTGACCAACAAAGTCTGTAGGAGCGGCGGGCTCGCTCAGCCGAACGCCAGGAAGGAGCAACCTCCCGCCTGGCGCCTCCCGCGCCCTCCTCTGCCCTTCCCCGGGCCCCTGGGCTGCGGCGCAACTCCCCTCAGCGCCGCAAAGTTTCGCGGAACCGACCGCCGTCCCCGGAGAGGGGCGGTGAGGGAGGGAGACGAGAGAAGGGGCCCCGGTCCCCCCCCTCAAAGCACCAAGGGAGAACAGCCCCTCTCCCTGACACGCACGGAAACGGCAGAATAAAGAATAAATGAATCCCAAACCACGGCAGGAAAAAGTAATAATAATAATAATTTAAAAAAAAATAATAGCTAGGGATCACCCGAAGGAAGGAGTGCCGGGGTGCAAACCGGGAATTTAAAAGGGAGGGGCACGGGGACAAGGCAGGGGGTGCCCGGGCGGAGAGCGGCGGCCCCTGAGGTGAGGGTTAGACCGGCCGTTGCCGTCGCGCGCCGGTCCCGCAGGCCGGCGGGAACGCCGCTCGGTGAAGCTCGAGCGCCCCCTACTGGCAGGCGGCGGGCAGCGGCCGCCGCCTCGTGCCCACCGCCGCCTTTTGTTGCGGCGGAGCCCGCCGCGCGCGTCCCCCGCCTCGCCGCCCCCGCCTTCCCCCCCCCCGCCAAACCGGCGCGCGGGAGCGGCCAACGGCCGGGGCGTCCCTGTGGGAAGGGCGGCGGGAGCTGTGACAGGAACGAGGGACAGCGGGGAGCTGCCGTGGCCAGGGAGCGGTTTCAGCGGGCGATAAGTCTTTTCTCCACCAGAGAACCCAAACCGAGCAGGATTGCGCACAACTTTTCCAAAGCAACCCTTTCAGACGCCTTGGCAGCGCATTTCTGTTTCGGGTTTTTTTTAGAGGGACAATGAAGTTGAGGGTCGTTTTACCACAGTGGTGCAGGATAAAAATTAACTGGTGAATAAAAATGCGGGAGTCGACACTTCGATGCACCAGGATGAGCAAGGCAATTTAAACAGAAAGGACCTACCTTCTTAAGTGTTAACCAACTAATCCAAATATTTTTCTCTTATCAAGTCTTGCTTTTTTTTTTTTCTTATTTTGCACATCCCAGACATTTATTCTTTTAATAAGTTTTTCATATAAAGGATCTTAACCGTATTTCTGCAAACCATATGTCATATAGTCAAATAAATGGTTTGCGAGTTATTTCTTACTTGATTCTTGTGTGTAATTAGTCACAAATATTTTACCATTGCCAAACGTGACAATGTGAGGTGTTTGCCATGTTTTTAAGTGTCTGAGAAGATTATTGCTATTCCATACAAAGCCAGATGACAACTCCAAAGCCTCTTTATGCAAATCAGGGAGCGATGTCCTCCTATACTCATAATATGCCCTGCAGATAAATATATATTAATGCGTCTAAAGACTACCTTGTGAAGAAGGCTATAATTAAGGCTAATTAGGGTAAGGTGATCAAAATGGTATTTTTTGTCAGTGTGACTGTGAATTGGCAAAACCAGAAAAACATAAATCACCTACCTGACAGCAGTATGTGTAACAGGACATGAAATATTAACGGATATTTCTCTTTGTAGTGGACATTTCAAGGACATGTTGTTAGTCAAAATGCTGACTTGTTTATTACAAAGTTTTGAATTGGAAATATCTATACACTGCACAGTTCTTTTTCTGCTTCTCAAGTAAATTTAAGATAAAGTTAACAATAGCCAATATAGACCAGAACACTTTGTACGTGTATACAGTTCTCAAAACCCTTAGGTACAAGGGTATAGTGACTTATATATACATTTTGCCCATTTTGCCCGTAGTTCAGTTTTTTTTTTTTTTTCTTTGAGAAGAGTTAACAGTCCTCCAAAATGGCTAGCAGAGTCTGAGGGCATTGGGAAACTGGCTTTTGTATTGGTGCTGTTTGCTCAAATTTCAAAATCTTGCCTACTTTTGGCTAGTATACAAATAAAATAAAAAAAACCCACACACACACAAAATAAAAGGTCATCTAGAGATCTGCTGGAGCATTACAGTATAGATTCACAATGTGTTATGGCTTACAAACACAGGACAGGCCACAGACCAGAGTCACTGGCCTGTGAGCAGAGTTTGCTTGGAAGAGTGCTTGTTTCCAGTGCAATATGCAGTCCAGATACTAGAATTCCCCCAAAAAAAAAAAAAAAACCAAAAAAAAGTATGCTTGCCTCTCCCGCCATTGAGTAACCTCCTATGACCATGGCCAACAAGACAGATGTTCTTTGCTTGAATAGCAAAGTCTACACAGACGCACGTGCCAACTATTTGTTTGGCTGTGAGCGATATGCCACCTGATAAAATACTTGTGTGAGCAGGAGGAGGAAAAGCCACGTCAGTATCCATGAGCATAAAGCTTCAGTTCACAGAGTCTTGGTGAAGTGGAACTTTAGAACAGGGAAATGACACGGTAAGATTGCCCTGATTCCTACTGAGGTCAGTCATCAAATGAGGCAGGACTAATTTGGTAAAAATTATTTAGATCAGATGTGTGTCAGTGGTACAAGTCAAGGTTTCATTGCTTCCACAGTCTGATGTTTCCTATCTTTGACTCCCAGACTTATAAACCTGCATTAAAATATATATTTAGTGTATGAAAGATCAGACCCAGTGTTTAACGTATGAATGTTCTAAAACTAGCCCTTTTTTCCAGTGAGCTTTACCATTCACAGCATTTTTCTTCTAAACCAAAGTTACCGTTCCTGGTGTTAGAAATGTATATAATACACTCTGTTTCTGAGTTGCCATAAAAACCTCTTGTCATCTTCTCAAAGAGGAGAGGTTGAGCTGAGGAGGATCATATAGAATTTACTGCGTATACTTGAACTACTCATGCAGGGAATTGCTGAAAGTCTCTAGGGATCCTTGATACCCAAAAAGATACACATGATGTGATGGCCATACCATTTAAATGTAAGCAAACAGAGGATATTCAGATCATGTAAGGTTAGGTAGCCTCAGAAACACAAAGAGAAAAAGGAGAAAAAAAATACCACAGAAAGCATGGACTTTCCTAGAGAACATACTCTTATCTTCCTCTGTGCTATTCTGTTCCAGGTCATCAGGTTCTGATGTCATCTGACTATTGAATGCATGATGAGTGATTGGAATTTATAGGTTTTAATCCTTATAAATGTTGAAGCATGATTATTATTCCAGCTGCAATCAATAGAGTCCTCCCCAGGAAGCCTGGACACTGAGAGGTAAATCAGGAACTCAGTCCAGGAAAAGTAGATGCGTTGCTACAAAGAGTGTAGGCATTGTGGCTAGCTCTCTCTTGAAGGCCTCTGAAAATTAGTTTTTCTGCTGTTCATGGCTACCAAAATTTTAACTAAATTTCCTAGAATCACTCTTGTGGATAAAGGAAAAAAAAATAAAAGGGTGCCAGAAGCTTGTGTTTCTTTCTCTGTATTGCAGTGTCTCTCACTTGCAGCAGAGAGGGTCACCTTCTGCTTCAGCATTAAAAAATTCCAGAGCATTCCCGTGGAAATACCAATCAAGCAACAGCAAGAAACCTGTTTTGAAACATCCTCGTGTTGCTAAGGCTGTGTTAGTATGTCTTCTCTATTTTTGGTTACTAGTACAGCTCTAGTACAGCAACAATGCTTACCGCAGTTACAAGAAAGATCAATACTGTTGGTAAGATAAATATTTGGTAAATTAAATTGCTGCAAGTTTTTTGATATACATCATATGCTTAATTTAGCTTTTCCATCCACAGCTCATTAAATGTGCAAAAACTGCTAACAGAAAGACGGTACAGTTTCTTGACAATTTTAAAACATCCTCACCTAAAATAAACGTTACTTGATTCTTTTATTTTTAACTGAGACTCAGAGTAGTCAATAAGCACAAATATTTTTACGATAGTCATAACGATACCATGTAAAGATTTTGTAGATCCAATTTCCATTTGTTCTATGGATGTACTTTTACCACCCATCAAAAAAGGTAAAAGCGTGAAGTCTTTCACACTTTGCAGCTTCGTCAAAAATTCAAGAAAGCACAGAAATAATTCTTAGTTGAAAAAGCGTTTGAAAATGGAATATACAGAAAACCAAGGTCAGATTTCTCCCTTCTGGGGACAGAAGGGGGAGGTGAAAGGGAGACTGCCACTTCTAGTTGTGGCAGTCACAAAAAAATTGGTAACTTCACTGCTGGGTGAAACGCGGGTCTGTGATGGCATCACTCTGTCCTTTGAGGTACCTGGAGCTGGCGTTGTAAAAAGCAACAGCATCTTTATTTTAAAGGGCTAAAACCAGCACATATTAGAAGTGCGTCTGCGACTTCCTACAGCAGGTGAACCCGACCTTTTTCAGAGGTGCACAGGGATGGAACAAAGGGCAATGGACACCACTGGCGGCACGGGAGGTTTCTTGTTAGATATCAGGAAACAGTTTTTTACCACGAAGCCAGTCAAACGGGTGCCCAAGGGAGCTGTGGAGTCGTTTCCAGAGCTGTTTGAAACCTAATTGGACAATATCCCAGACACTGAAGGTGAACTGCTTTGAGTTGGACTAGATGATTTCCAGAAGTCTTTTCTGGCCGATATTTTTCTAAGATTCTATGGCTGGCAATAAGTTCAGAGCATGTAAGTGTACTTGTTTGACACCCAATGCCAAGGTTTCTCAGTAGAGAATGTACTATAGTGTTCAGTAGCACTCACTTCTGTTATAAAATTACACTGCACACATAAGCTATAAATACAGGAATTGCTTTATTTTCCTCAAATTTAAGCCATTCCTGTTGCAATGCTAGAAGCCTTTGTTGAGTGACTCCCATGCAGACCGAACAGTGACTATTAGAGGAATAGAAGAGCATTCCTTGCTCTCTTCTGATTGGGAGCACTTCTTTTTGGAACTGTAGTATCTAACATTTGTAGGCTTTCTGGTCAGATGCACATCAAGCTTATAGCTGTCTCCACACTGCAGACAGTAGCACGAGCTCTTTATTTGCAACAGGACACACTGCATCCCTTTCTACAGACTACATCTAGCTAGCCTTCTCCATGTCAGGAATTTCCTCTTATATACTAATATTTTAATCATATCAGTATGTCTGTACATCTCCCATCTGTAAGGGTTGTGAGTGTTCCTTCCTGTCTGCTACACCAGGAACCTGTATTTCCTTCTTCCTTACTTCTCTGTAAGTTATGCATTTCTGGGTCTAAGGAAGGAAAAGTCGATCACTTAATAAGATGAAGGCACCAATTATGGAATAAAGTGCTAATCTACGTAAATAAGGACATCAAAGACATAGTCTATCAACTAAAGATAAATTAAGTCTCCAAGACTAATATAATTTATTCCTTTGATAACATAGTCCTCTATCCAGACATTTTTAGTAAAAATTAACAAAACTGTACTGTGCCCTAATTTACATACAAAACCCAAAACCATTCCTTAAGTGACAGGTTAAACTTAATTTCAAAAGACAGTTTAGGTTTCCAGAGGGCATAAAGTTGTTATTGAATCATTCAAAAAAAAAAGAACAAGCATTCAAAATGAATAACTGGAAGAGGATAAAATCTTACCCTACCTACATGAGAGATGCAAAGATGAAGTTCTAACTAGAAAAATGTGTGTCATTGTAGTACAGTATTTATTTATAAATGTACGATATACAGATAAGTCTTAAGATGAACATCATATTCTTACATAATTATATTACAAATAACGTTATGCTCTCTTATTAAATGACATATGTCACATTTTCCATAACAAGTGCATATTGACAGCCAGTGACATTAGCCAACAATATTTACACTTTAATTACAGACTTTAAAATGGAAATATGTGACTATATATGTACGTAAGTTGTTAATGGGTCACAAATTCCTACAAGGAGATCCATATGTATATGTCCGTTATGTAGATACTCACCTGTAGGTGGGAAATTCCTTTACAATAGGAATTATTTAATTTAATAACGTGGGAAACAAGATTTATTATTTCATTAACAAGTCGATTCACTTGAATATTCTAATAGACAGATACAGTATTGTTTTTTGATCTTATATGGCTTTTGAATTTAGTTGGATTTTATAGTTACTGTTTTGTAGAAGAAGCTGCCAGACTTACTGAGTTCCCTTTGTTATCTCTGGCCTCCAAAGTGTCAACAGCACGGAGAGGTTATTGCTTAGCATGATTTCTGCTGTACTATAGTCCTCAACTGTAATCATACATTAGTCAAACCAAGGACCTGTTGTGGTACCACAGAGCTTCTGATTTATGAAGATGTCAGCTCCTGAGAATCTGGTCCATCACTATGGTGGCAACCATAACAGCATTAGAGGCTCTTGCATGTTTCTACTAGTGGGTTGTAATGTTCCCATCAGGCTATGATTCTTTTTTGCAATATGGTCCTGTCAACACTGTTCTCATCAGTTATACATATCAGTGGATTATTAACAATATTTGTCAGACTTCTATATTAGTTTTGTCCCAGAACGGCCTTGCCTCAGTTCAGCAATAGAATTACATTTTGCATTGTCTCAAGAAACGCTTTTAAATTAAAATTGATGTTTCAGTCATATGATTTTTCACTGCTGATGTAATTTAGCTTTCGATCTAAATTTTTATATGAGTATATGACTTATTTTTTAAAAGTGTGATCATATTAAAGGCAGATGAAGCACAGAGTTTGCACAGCAAAATTTGGGTTAGTACTTCTCCCATGCATGGCAGACTAAAAGAGTGGTCAACAGTGACATAAATGTTAAAAGTAAATTGAAAAGAAACATAAAGAAGAAAAAAAAGAAACTTCAGAGCAATTCTTTCCTTAAAAAGTATGCATTTAATCAAAATGACAAATAAACAAGTACAAACGTAAACACCAAGCATCCTGTATAATCACTAGCGGAACTATTGTATTTTGTATATTTTGAAGTTAAAGCTATTATAGGATTTAATTGTTTAAATTGTATACAAAATCACCAAACTTTTACCAGGAAAATATGTGGGAATGCTTTTCCTCTGTGCTGCATATCCTATTATAGTGGGAGCAGCTGTGCCTGTACACAGTCCCTTTAAAGCCAATAAAACTGTACATGCAAAGGGGCCAGCTTAGAATACAGAAACAGAAGCCAATGACTCATTTTAACGTCTGTCTCTGAATTGAAACACAAAATAGCAATTACCTCAAAGCTGCTTACTGCCACAGCTAGGAAGACTCTTTCACATTTAAAGCACGCTACCCACACAACAGAAAATCTCTTTTTTTTTTTCCCCCTTTTTTTTTTTTTTTCATTGTACAGCTTGCAATACTGTGGCTAATGGTGGAATTTTAACATGTTTCCATCTAAGTCGTCGGTTCAAATCTTGCCCATGCTGATGGTGACTGAAAGTTATTACTTGATTCTCAGCTTAAATTGTTTTAGAGTCAGCTTTTTCTGTAGACAAGAGAAACACGTTGTAAGCTTATCTTACCCAGACGATCAGCAATAGTTCAGCCTTCTAGGACTACCTTGAGAAGAATAGGGTATTTTGCACTGCCGTGGCCCAGAAGGTACTTATCTTGAGAATGAAGAAAGAATTGGGTTTCAACAGCATCTACCACAATGAGATCCTGTAACCAGGACTGTGTATCTATGGACTTCTGTAATATAAATAGTTATTAAATCCCACTGCCACATTACCCACTGAAAGATTTTCTAAAGAAAGTGTCTTTTCAATAATTCTGGCAAAAAATTATGTAAAAAATTAACTTCTCATCACTTCCCAAGAAAGAAAAGAGTCTATACTAGCTCTTTAATCTGTAAGTTGCATGTCTGTTAAAATGTCAGATTTAAAGTAAATGAGCCAATATATGGAGTAGAGTTACAAGCTCATTTTTAATTAAAAAAGGGTAAATACCCCTCAGTGTGAAATTCAAAGTACTGTAGTAATGCCTGTAGATGCGTTAGTGGCATGAAATAATGAAGATGCGTGCTGGATTTATTATTTTGTGTTATTTAAAAACAATATTGCTTACCATTCTGAAGAATAAAAGGAAAAAAGTATTCTCATCTAAATTTGCACAGAATTGACTTGAGTAAATTTCCATGAGTGCTTACAGGACGTGAATCCTCACATAAAAAAAGGATGCTAGAAACCTTTTGCAGCATCCCTTGGAAGAAATAGCACAGCTGATTCAAATAATTGAAATTATGCAGCAGGCCACCTGGGAAATTTTTCCTCTGGGAGTTGTAGAGATCCTTGTAAGTGATTTGTATTTCACAGAAAATCGGCTTAAATTGTCATGTACTTTATTATCATCCACCACTGTTCTTCAGTGTTTTTGCAGGGACATGAGATAAAACTGATCATTTGCTCACAATAGCCCTGATGTAGAATTCTGGGTACAAACTTTTTTTTCCTTCTTTTTTTTTTGCCTGTAAATCCATTTACTTTTCTTGTCACGTGACCTGGAAGTTGGTTAGTGATTCAACATATACTCAGTTAGAGCAAGTTTGAATCTGTTCATTTTCAAATGGCCATAAATCTACATTGCTCAAATGAAATGCACCACATCATCTGAGTCAAGAAGGAGCTGCGTTTTAATCATCAACAATTCACAGGGTCTATCCTTAAATTACTTAAGATAAAAATACCAAGGATTATATTTCTGTATCTGTGGATGCCTGAATGGATCGGTGGTCAGCCTATTTGCAGAAAAGTGGTTTTTTGGACCCTACATACAAGCTTACAGTTACTTAAGCCATATGTTTGAACAATCAATATGTAGAAAAACCGGCACAGCCTTCTCTAACACCAACACAACATAAAAGAGGGGAACGGTGACTCTGGAGCTGGATGTCTGATACACGTAGAGATATCTCTTCTGCCAGATAGATGATTATAGATGCAAGAGTGGCACAGGAAGGCTAGGGCAGCTAAACTGCTAGATCCTGGATTTATAAGCAGTGACTTAATCAGAAGACTGCTAAGTCAAATCACAATGGTAGATCAAATAATTGAGGAAAGTATTCCTTAAAAGAGTGTCAAGATAAGCAAAAAAATGAAATGAGGGCCGTGTGACAGCAAGTTAATGTGAAGAACCTCTGGATTCTTATAAGGATGTCTTGAAACATCTTAAAATACAGTGGAAATTTTGGATTTGAATTCCTTTCGCCCCTAGAAATCAAAACTATAGTAATTAATAACCACATTTCACAATCTAAACAAATAGCAGATGGTAGATAGAAGGTTTTCTATGTAGGAAAAGTGTCCCTTATTACAGTTTCAAAACTCTTGCTTACCATTAGCATTTTAGATCTACATCATATTTAAGATACTTAAATCAAGCTGCTTAATATTCTGGACTGACAGGCTCATTAAGCTGAACAGTAGGATTGCTGTCATAGGCACTTCAGGCAGTTACAGCAGGAAATTTTCTATTTTTAATTCCAAATGTTGAAAGAGAAGCCTTTATCATTAAAACAGTAACTATATTTCTTCTCTTCGAGAGATATTACTATATGTTTGTCATCTCGACTCTGATGATATTTTGATTCTCTCTTACATTCTAACCTGTGTGCAACAGCTTTGATATAGAAGTTACCCATTTTAATTCAATTCATATTCTCTATTAATTTATGCCTCTCAATATTAAAGAATTATCTGCTGTAGCTATAGTAGGCGTTCGAACTGGTGGCATTGTATAGTAACTCCCATTTCACTGAATTTTTTAGAGTTGGAAGGGACCATAGAGATCATCTAGTCCAACTCCCTCGCTGAAGCAGGATTGCCCAGAGCTAGAAGATTTGATCTACATTATTTTAATACATGAAAAAATACCTACCAAATTATATTCAATGTTAAGAATAAAACAATTTTGCATAAAAATATTCCTCCAAGGGCAGGTTTACCAAATTATTTAGAGGTGTTTCACAGTCCTGATAGCATCTGTGTGGAAGCCTCACTAGTGTTGCAAGTCAGAGCGAGTTAAGTTTCTAGCAATTAGTTTCTTTTGAAGGTTCTTAACAGGTACCTATTTAAACCTACCTATTTTTATTCTGGCAGTGTATGAGAACTTCCATCATGCGATCTTTGATCTAGAGATCTAGAACATAAATTAAAGACTGTTTAAAGGGAGCTTGAAGTACTAAGTACTCTTCTTTCAGACCAAATAATAAGTGCAATTACAACTCTTTCAGTAGTAAGATACCTGGTATGAACAGGAATTACCACAGGATTCACCAAGCAGCATGGCTACATTTGATCAGAAGCTATGTCATATGCGCTGAAATAATTACTGATGGAGAAAGCCAAGCTAAAGCCCAGAAAACAGGTAATAAAATTGTAATGAATAGTAACTGCCATAAACAGGAGCAGAAAGGCATTTCCAGGGGAAAAGCAGGAACACAAAGTTAGGTTAGCAGATATATGAGAAAAGAAACTACCCCTAATGCTATTTTTGTTATTTTCACAGAAAAGGAATCACATATAATCTTTGAAGCCAGGAAGGATTGAACTTGCTTCAGTGTCATCCCCAGAAGAAAAAAGTCATAAAATGGAAGTCACAAGATACAACAATTTGGCACGTCTTGTTCTTTTGTATTTTCAGTAACCTAGTAAAATCCCTAAGAAAAGGGATTTCAGCAAATTTTTTATCAGAATACCAGGTCTCTACAATCCTAGGTTACAGCAGCAGCTGATAAAACCACTCTTTTTTTTTGTTGTTTCCTCAGGAGGTATGATTCTAAGGTCTGTTCAAACAGTCTATTTGGAGATCATTACCTTCACCTTTTTTTTTTCCTTCTAATTATATAGAGGTTGAAATTGTAATATAAATAGTAATTAAATCTTACTGCCACATTAAATCCCACTGCCACAACAAGATGTTGTTCCTACAACAACTGAGCTGTCTATTGTTTCTATTTCTCCCTTTCTTTCTTTGTTGAGATCCAGCTGAAAAGTAGAATTCAGCTGAATCACTGTACTGATTCAGAGGATGACCATATGGTTAGTTGAGACTACTAAGGGACTTCAGAATAAAACATCCTACTGTTATTTTATTTTTGTCAAAACTTGTTTCCTTGAATACAGCATATAAAGAGGGTTATGATGATGTTTTTATTTATACAAGCATGCACAATTATATGTTAGAATTCTTGTGTACAATTCTCTTATAAACCAGTTTCTTAACTGAGACTCATAGCCATACATGATTTAACTTTTCTTTTTTTTTCTATAAAAATAGTCTAGAATTCCTCTAATTGGTGATTTGGATTTGTTTTTTTAAAAGGCATAGACTGTAAAAAAAAAGTTCTCTTAAAAAAATCTATTGGTGATCTCAATAATACTGTTCTGTCTACTTATTTTGGCTCTTTTTTTCTCAGTCTAAGGTTGCATACTGAAGGCATTTCCTCTGAAAGTTAAACAGTGAGATCAGTGAAACAATTGTGATATTATTTCTGTAGGTTCTGAAATTAGATACGTCTGTCTTATCACCATGTTTGATTAATTCCACTACAATAGAGGCATCTCTTGTTCTCATATAAGCTCCTTCCACCTTCCATTTAACTCTTTTTTTTTTAGTTTCCAAAGAAAAAGAATACATCTTTTGAAAGAATAATCAAAAGAAAACAAGAATCCAAGGGGGAACATCTACATACTAGGAGATAAATTTCCAATTTTGCTCTTGAAGAGGGGCAGCTACCTGAAAGATCAGTTTCTAATTTTCCTCTTTGATATGCTCAAGGTGAATATTGCTCACTTAAGAAAAGGTCTATGTAATTTGATAAGGTGCCTAAAAGAAGTAAGCCATTTCATTTTAACAGATATAAATTCTAGCACCACTAGGTATGACTCACCTTGTTCTCAACAAGAAGCAACTACCTTGAGAGAATTAAGCAAAATAACTCTTGGCTAGGATAGTGTGTATAAAGCAAAGTACTCACTGCATATTAAAAAACACTTTAAATTATAAAACCTTTGACAGTCCACAGATACCATTACAGCCATCTGACAGTACTTGAAAACTAGCTCTGAAGTGTATCTCAAAACTGCAGCAACTCCATTTCATAAAAAAGGAAGATATATATAATGTTATTAAGCCTAGTGTTATATCATGCTGAAAGCAGTGGTAAAGTCCAAACATTGGCTGTAATATGAATTAAGACATAGTCATCATGGCAATAAGTATGTTTTTAACACAAGTTGTTTCACTTTTTTCACCAAAAATGTAATTGAATTTAAATGTTACCAAGTCATACTTCTGAAGAAAAATTAAAATCTAGTTGAAAATTTCTAACTCAGTCTAGCACATGACACAGGTCTGTGAATTAGTCTACTTAGCCAGCAGGAAAAGTTACTGAAAAACTGACTTGGGATTCAAAATAGCCCTCTAATTTAAGTGTGCTTTGCTCTCTGTAATACCTAAACATGAAATATCAAGCTAAAGATTGGTCTTACATTTCATAAATATGTTATCACCTGACTGGGGGGTGGATGTGAAAAACACAATTTGCATAGTCTGGCTTTGATTCATGGATAGAAGGAAAACTTTAATATTGCACAATCCTTCAGTAACCTCTGAGATTTTCCAAGGAGACTGTGAATGAAAATGGAATGTACTGTTAATATATCACTCACAGACAATGGAGAGATGTAATCTCTAATACATTGTAATCTTCTGTGTGAGTGTCTCATAAATTTGGGACAAACATACAAAAGCCCTATATTAGAAATTAGTTCTTCTCTATTATGGGTATTGTTATCCCTCATTCTCTGTATGTAAATATGTATGTACATATGTATGTATTTAAAAACCTCACCTAAATAAAATTAATATGACCACATAGCTCTGGTAAAATAATAGCTACACTTTGTAATTGGATTTGATTTCCTGATTCATTTATTTTAAAAGTTATTTCCTCAGAATCTTCATGATGAGCTGAACTAAAAGAAAAAAAAAAAAGCTTTTGCCTCAGCTAAGGTTTTCTGTGGTGTACTTAAGAAACTAATTCATTTTGTTTATATACTCCTATGATCAATTTTTTTTAAAATATAGCCTGCTAAAAATGCAGGAGAATTAAAATACCTAATTCCCACTGAAATCAAAAGTAACATTTTACTTGCATAATTTGAACTACACCAAAGCTCCCCTCTCTGTCTTTAGCTGCCCTAGATTGTCTGACATCTAGCTCATACAGAGTAAATAAATTAGGGTTGAAAATGGTATTTTAAAGAAAGCTATGGTGATATTGATAGATTTCATTAGAGGTGCACCTAATACTTTTTTTCTACTGCTTGTTCTTTACTCTGTGGTTTTCCTGAAAAAAAAAAAAAGCATTCCACATGATCTGAAAAATAAGCTGTAATGTATAACAAATCTATAAGAACTCACAGGTGTTGTTCCAAAGGACTGTTGCTGTAACATAATGTAGTAGAATCCTGTCTTTATCCCAGATACTATTTTTAAATGATTTTATTTTATTTTAGATCTGTGGGGTAATTAGTTCTTGTTTCAGGATCATTTTCAGAGCCTATGGACACTCACCTTAACCCATTCTCTAACTGCAGCTAGGAGACTATAAAGCAATGTCCTTCACATCCTTCACTATACTGCTAGTTACTCTGCCACCCCAGGAGTTTTCCTTTTCTGCTGCTCTAAACATCAACATCAAAACTTTTGTCTTTTTTTTTTTTTCTAAATAGCCGCACATAATTTCTTTAGGACAAAACATTTCCTTAGTATGTAGAAATTGTAGAAATTGTTTTGTTTCTACTAGGAATCAGTCTCTGCTTGAAGTGATAAATTAAATGAATGTAGACAACAACTAAGTCACTTCTTTGTTGAAAGTGAATGCTAATGATATTTATCCTGTGCTTCATCATAAACTAATTTAAAAGACTAAAATGCTGAGGGACAAAATCCTGCGTTTTAGGAAATATGCATAAGCTGTCCTTTACTTGCTTAGCTACAAGCTGCTGAGAGTAGCATCAATACCTATTTACATTTTTTTGGAAGGCTTGTCTATATCTGTTATATTTCTAAAAAGATTTTTCATGAACTTGTCCTGGTTTACATTTTGAAATTGAAGAACAGGTAACTGTTCTTGCTACATGAATAACTGGTTTTATAAAAAATATATAACAATATATATATATTTAAGCACAATGCAGTGGTGACGTACTCAGAGCTATTCACCTAAGAATCTGCTGTTTTCTCTATTTGTTAGAATTCATCTGTCGCTTTGAGGATGATGTTATATCTTGTGATTGAGCTGATTTACCACCTGACTACTACTGCCAGTGAAGGATTCCTCTCCCCTTTCCTAGTCCTTTGTTTTCCCTGAACATGATCCTGACCATGCAGTCCTCAGCTTTCCTTATCTAGCTCCAAGGCACATATTTTCAGTCTGGATTAATTTTTTGCCAATTTAGCAATATGAACCAATTCTGTACAAGTCCAGTGAGTGCCAACAGCAAAACAGAAGAAGGGAGAGGAGGGGATCATGTGAGCAGGGAAAGCTTATCTGTTTTCAGTGATAGGAAGCTCTTAATTCAGCTTAAGTCACATCACCTTATCCACCTTGAGCCTACCACCCCCAGGACTCATAGCTGAGATCACATCTTGTTGCTACAAAGAGAAGTCTAGCAGCCTTCCTTTCCGCATCCCAGCACTTAACTCCTTTCCTTCTTCTAGCTACATAGCCTTGCTTCCTCCACTTCACTGAAAAAATCTAACCCAATAAAATCAGGAAAAAAACCCCAAAACTTTTGTTTCTTTGTGGTTGAGTAATTTTCTGTGAGTTTAGTGAATTAAGCAGGCTTCACAGAATCACAGAATGTTAGGGGTTGGAAGGGACCTCCAGAGTTCACCTAGTCCAACCCCTGTGCCAAAGCACGTTAACCTACAGCAGGCTGGAAAGGAACACATCCAGGCAGGTTTTGAGTATCTCTGGAGAAGATGACTCCATAAACTCTCTGGGCAGCCTGGTCCAGTGCCCTGTCGCCCTCAAAGTAGTTTTTCCTCATGTTGAGGTGTGTTTGGGTTTTCCTGTATTCCATTTTATGCCCGTTGCCCTTTGTCCTGTCATGGGGCATCACTGAAAAGAGTCTTCTTGATACCTGCCCTTTAGGTATTCATAAACATTGATAAGATCCCCTCTCAGTCTTCTCTTCTCCAGGCTAAACAGGCAGAGGTCTCTCAGCCTTTCCTCATAAGAGAAGTGCTCCAGGGCCTTGATCATCTTTGGGGCCCCTCTCTGGACTTTCTCCAGTAGTTTTCTTCTTTCTTGATTTGGGGAGCCCAGAACCAGACACAGTTCTCCAGATGTGGCCTCACCAGGGCAGAATAGAGGGGTAGGATGACCTCCCTTGACCATATTCTTTTTAATGCACCCCAGGAGACCATTGGCCTTCTTGGCCACAAGGACACATTCCTGATTCACGGACAACTTGTTGTCCACCAGGACTCCAAAGTCCCTCTCTGCAGAGCTGCTTTACAGCAAGTCAACCCCTAACCTGTAGCAGTGCATAAAGTTATTCTTCCCTACTTGGAGGACCCTACACTTTCCTTTGTTGAACTTCATTAGGTTTCTTTCCACCCAACTTTCTAACCTGTCCAGCCTTCTGGTGTGTCAGCAACTCCTACTAGATTTGTGTCATCAGCAAACTTTCTGAGGGTAAACTCTCTCCCCTCATCCAGATTGTTAATGAATATATTGAGAAAGACTGGGCCCAGTACTTAACCTTGGGAGACAGAGTTAGTTACAGGCCTCCAACTAGACTCTGCGCACTGATCACAACATTTGGCTATCAAAGGGCCAAGGAAAGTAACATTAAAGGAAAAGGGAAAGAATATTTGAGGATTGTTAACCAAAGCTGCCTTGTAAAGCTGTCATTCGCATACACCTCAAACCATCCTATGTTCGTAAAGCCTTCTGAAGCAGCAATCTCAGCTTCACTCCATTGTTATCCTGCTCTCCCACTTTGTTTCTATGCACCATGAACACATGAATATATGAATAAGCAATTTTTTCCCTTGGTTGTTCTTTGGTTTGTTGTGTTTGGTTTTTTTTTTTCCCTTGGTTGAACTGTACATTTTGTGGAAGAATTAGAATTTTTTTTTTCCTTTCTGAAAACCTGTTTTCTCAATGACTTCCATATTTTTCAGTAAGCGCAATGAAAGTGAATAATGTCCACATTTTTTCTCATATAGAAACATAAAGAGTTTTGTGAATTTCTATTTTTGTTATCCTATGCCTTTTTAAAAATCTCCCAGGTTTGGAATTATACAACAAGTTTTTTATATTGTGATTTAATTTTATAACCTACACTTTCCCAAATTTTCAAGTCTGAGAAAGTCACAGTAACAGCAAAAAGTAAAACATATTCAAATTAAATAAACTGTGGAGGAATTCTAGGATCATTCATTCTGCTGGGCTTAGTATAAAAGTCAATGTTAGGATGGGGAATAATTAATTTTAAAAATAAAATGGCAAGTGTATATGTTCACATGAGAAACTTATACTGAGATTTTATATTAAAAATATGAATTCACAAAAAAGCATATGTGCATGGTAGGAAATTAAACAGCTTTTATTGCCTATAGATGATTTCAAGAAAAGATGAGTTTTGGCAAAGTACATTTTGAAGAAAGAATTAATTTCACTTAGCTCTGTGATCTATTTTGTGTATTGTTGATGTAAATATGAGAGAAAGAGATGGACAACTTGAACTACCACTGATTGCATTATACCTGTTTGGTAGTCAACCTGTTGTGTATACTATTGTTACTTGCCTTAGCTCTAATCTTGGCTCTTTCTTTTAATTCAGTCAGTCTTTCTATTAATTCATTTTTTTATCCTAACATCAGTGTTAAGTGAATGGGTAAGAACTGTTCTTAGAAATATGTGCTATGCTTGAGGGAACTTTTAGCATCTTGTAGGTTCCCTCAAGCCTAACTGATCAATGAATCTCAGATAACAGTATTTTATTGGAGGACAAAAAAAAACCATTGACACACAATTTAGCAGAAATGCGGTTTTTAGATATGTAGTAATACTGATCTCCAAAGTAGGGTGCTTGAAGCATGAGGAAACAGGCAGAATGTTTGCCAGTGTTCTTGTAGTTTGTCCGAATGACCTGAAACTCTTCTGCTGAGTTTCTAAGAGAACTACTCAAGAGCTAATGAACACCTCTTGACTTGCCTTGCCTTGTTTTCCCAGCTCCTCCCCTTTTCAGATTCCATTGTGCCACATTTTTTTCTAGACTCTTGTTGAGCTTATTATTTGATTTTTGTGTTAAACTTCCCTAAAGGATTAATTTCTGAAAGGTAGTATTTAGTTGAGAAACTACTTTAAATATAACAGTGCGTTAATTAGCATAATGTTCAAATGCTAGTCTTTATTCATTTTAAGAGCAGGAACAATAAGATACAAAATACCAGTCTAAAGGTATACTTGCTTATAAAGTATGTCCAAATAAGTTTTCTCCTGTTTTTCACTCCTCTTTCTTTTGAACACTCTGACCCTCTCCCACAGGCATTTTTCCATCTCTTGCCTGATAGAACATGCAAGCTGAATGGACCAACAGTTCTTTTGACTGCACAAATTGAAAAAAAAATCAACCAACCAACTAACAACAACAACAAAAACCTAAGGAAATCTGAGAACATACTCCTTTATAAAGGCTGTTTATACTGTTTGGACAACTGTATCAATCCTTTACTGCCTATGAACTAAAAATAAGACTGTTATGGTATAGGTAACAAGTAATTCTTTGTTGGCTATGTGTGTAACCTATTATGTAAGATAAGAGATTTGTTGACCATTTAAAAAATTATGTGGGATACAAACAGCAGATAGTAGTGGTCTGTGTTCTTGCATTTGTTTGGGTTACTTTACAGGCATATTTTCAGAAGTGCCATAGAACTTCCTGTTCCAGGTTTACCCATTGTAATCGGAGCAGGGAGAGACAGTGACCCTGAACAGTGGCAATTCCTGGCTACAGAACAGTCTCTTGCCCCCACACAGAATATCTTTGGGTCAGTCATGCTTCTTTAATGAATTCCCAGAACTGGCCTGGCACATGAGTAACTACTGATCTAAAACTGAAAAAGATAACTTTTAAGAACTTAGTCCTAGATGTCTGCTGAGAGAATAGAAGCTAAAATTGCACTCTAATTTTAAACATATAATCTTATCAACTCTTTCTATTGTAATTTTTCTTTCAGCTATGGGTTTATAAATATATTCCAATAAAGGCTGACTCTTAAGTACTGATGCTATGAAAGACACTAGTGTGTAATATAAGGCTGATAAATGTAGTATGAAAAGTTAAAACAAACTCTACCTCTGATGCATAATAAGATATTTATTTACTTATTTATTTAGAAACCAGTACTAGGTACATGCTGTTCAGATACTCCTGGTTGTACCATGAATGTTATTAGGAAGTTATTAAAATTATCTAAAACACAGAAAGGATTTTTTTCCCATTTTTTGCCCAGTATTAAAAAAGAAGTCAAAGCAAAGCCATAAGATTGCTTTAATTAGGTTGGTTTCTGGTTTCTAAAAGAGTTTTTGTTTTATCTCAAAAGTCAGTACAGCTTTTTGAAATAAAAGATCTGTAGTTTTGAGTAATAACACTACATATGGTAAACACCAGACAGTGCCCATGTAAGGCTGGGAACTGTAAGCTGAGATGTGAAAGTAAAGTGGGAGGAAAAGGAATGAGATGTCAGCTACATGCTCAGTAGCTTTTCAGGCAGTGTGTTTAAATGACATAACAGTATTACCATATACTGAGTTATTATTTGCTATATAATACCAAGGCAAGGATTCATGCAATTGTTTATTATTATGGTCTGTCCTGTGTAAATCACTTTTAGAAGAGGAGCTACCACTAATATGTGGCAATATATTTGAAGGATCTGGTAAATACCCTTGATTTTATTTGTTAGGCTACACACTACACACCTAGTGTGTAGGACTGCCTATTGTTGACCAGTACTAATAGCATTGCCAAGACTTACTCTGCACCTGTGTTTTTGAACACCCTCCCTTTTATTAAACTTGCTGGGATCAATGTCAATTATTAAATTTTAATAAGATTTATTTCACCATCAAGCTGCCACCAGATATGCTAATAGTTTTGATCATTTCAGGTCTTAGTGAAAGCCATATTCTCAGTACTACTATGCTGTAATCAAACAGATCTAATCCCTATAAACTAAATAATTTGAAATGTTTTTAAATGCTTAAAACTTAACATGTTTAAAATAGAAACATTTGAAATGTTTCAAATTATGTGTTAGGCCATTCTCACTTTAATTATCTAGTTATGTAATACTTAAATCTATACCAGCTAATAACACCTCAGATATAATGTCTTGTTCTATGTGATCGATTCTTAGACTTAAACAACCAGTTAAACAGGGAAATAAAAGCACTGCAGAGGCCAGAAATTACAGAGGGGTTTGGGTTTTTTTATATGTGGTCTAAGGATCACATTAGTTGCATGATCACTCATAAAGATCACAGATGATGTAATGATACAGAATCCAGGAGGAGAGCACCATTTTATTGGTGTCAGAGAGTAGAGTATTGCACCAAGTTTTAGTTTCTGCACTCCTAACTAGGAAGGATTCAGAGGGCATTTGCCAGATATTTTGAAGTTAAGATAACAGGCTTTCAGGGAATAATTTAGAAAACTTCATTATGAAGTTTTAAACAAAAATGTAAAGATCAGTATTCATTTAAAAATATTTGTATGCGGGAACTGAATTAAAGTTTAAAAGTCAGTATCAAACACTCAGCTATTATGCAATAATGTAGGTTATTCTCCATTGTTTAGAACTGAGATTGAATGTATATTCTTCTATCAGACAGCTCATCAGATCATAAAAACAAATGACAGAAATTGGAAGATGAGTAATATCCATTGATCAGTATTCTGGTTCATTACAGAAGGTAAGAATAGGCAATGTTGTTTGGGCTTCATTTTTTGAGTGTAGGGAAGTTTCCTGTTGTTGAAAGGGAATTTGGACTGTGTTATTCCATTTCATACAGGGAGTGTTAATTAGATGCATCAGCTGCTTAGGGTATATTTATCATGATTGCAAATATGTGCAATCGCATATTTAGTATGCTGTATCCCATGAAAATGCTGAGCGAAAGTGGAAAATGTGCTATGGAACAAATCTCAATCATGGTGCTCTTGCCACTTTTGTTGCTTGCATATGCTTTCAAAGCCTATAGAAAAGCTAGCTGAATGGAGATGCATAAGGACAAGATGGAAGATGCATTATTTACACGGCTAACACCCACTTCACTCCAGGCTGAAAAAATTTCCTTCTTTTTTGTAGCCTTTTTGGTGATAGCGTTGATACTTGTATAGCTTAGGTGGACTTTTAAAATTAGAAATCAGTATGTTGTTTCATATTTAGTTACTTATTGAACAGCAGCAAAAATTGTAGTACCTCATCATATGCAGTCAGTGTGTGTTATACAAATGCAGGTGTTTGTAGTTAATTGCCCACTGAACAATCCAATTTTACACATAAAATGATAGCCCATTTTATGCCTCGTAGGGGAAAAAAATCTGCTTAGTTTCTATGGAAGTATATGTTCATTACTACCACAGGACAGTTGGTTTGATAATCTAGTATCATGTCTGCATATAAAAGGTATGCAGACATAAAAAAGGTTTTTCTGCCTTTTTAACCTCACCGTGTCAAATCAAATTTAAACAGGGCAGCCAAAATAAATACTTCCAATTGAGGAAATAACACATTTTTATATGTAGGACCTTAGTGTGAGCTACACTTGATGCTATTCTAAAAATAATTGAATACCCTAGCAGCCAAAGAGTGTTGCTAAAGGGAACAAGAGAAGTTCACATAAGTGGGGAAAAAAGATTCTCTTTTTCTGTGATCAACAATTACCATACCACATTTTTGCTGAAAAGAGGACAGAAAAACTCTTATTATTGAATATATCTGCTTCTTATGTTAATTGTTGAGCTGTCATCATATAGTCCCCTAGAATTTTATAAAGATATATATATATTATGTAGAAAGAACAGAAATATCAATGTTAATGAACTCTTTTGTCAATATGTACTTATGACAGACTTTTAAAACTTTATGTCAAATTCTAACTCTCTTACTCAAAGTAAATACCACTTTTCAACATGAGTAAAATTATAAGAATCTGTCAGGAACAGATATACCTGTTTAATACTAGACAAAATAGTGTTTATATCTTAATTCTATTTTGTACCGAAAAGATCTGTAATCATGACATTAGTTTATTAGTATTAGTGAGAATGGTCTTTCCCTGGTTCCATTTGTGATACTCTATAGTGAGCAATAGTATGTTTAACCCACACCTCTAGAATTATGTTTGCAATCAGAAATTGCTTTTAGATTCTGGAAAAAGAAAAGTTCAACTTTCAGTGAGTTGCATGCTGAATTATTTCAGTGAGTTCAATAGGTCATGACTCATGTGAACTTGTCTGACACAATTTGCCATTCTTTTATTTAAGATCACAATCACAGTGTGGTTTGAAATGCATTCATTGTAATGATCACAAAACTATTTTTAATATTTATGGAATGGTACTGCAGATCCCACTGTAAATTCAGAGCATATGTTTACCAGTGACAAGAAACAGAGGAATGTGCTAAATTTTATGAACTGTTAATGAGTCAATAAATTGACTGTTTTGCAGCCAGAACTCTGTTACTACTGGCATTGTCCAACATTCCAATCTGGAATTCCTAAGGAAAAAGAAGTTCTATTCCAAATTTTAACTCTATTTCCTTCCTTATTTTTCTTCACTCTAGGGTCTTGTGTCTTAAGAAGAAATATGCAATTGAATGAGAATCACAAAATAAGTTTCTCACTTTTCTCACTGTTGTCAAGGTAGGAAGTTATCAGAATACAGGCCTCCAGCATTACTGATTTAATATCAGAATCTCATCACATAACCCTTTTCACAAATTTTCCAAGCTCCATTTTAGATGTAGTTGTACTGCAAGAAAACCCCCAGAATTTCAGTGCTCTAATGTTTAGAGATGTTCCACATTTATTCTCAGTCATATTTTTATCCATGTTCTGCCAACATTTAAAAAGCTGAAACAGCTCTTTACTCTTTTTGACTTTTATCCCTTAAGGTATTTATAGAGGGGGATCATAATTCCTCTCAGACTTTGCTTTGGTAGACTGAACAAGCCCCACATGGCTGAACATGTGCTAGTTCACCCTTCCTGGACATAGCCAGCCAGCCTTGTACAACCTATTCCGCTGAAGCCTAACAGTAGTATTAATGATCTTGTATTTCTGGTAAAAATATTTTTCCAGATGTGTTCTTGGGTCACTTTCATTTTATTCATGACTGAAGGCATTGGAAGATAGTGGTCTGCTATGTCCCAAGATCAGTCACTAGACTCCTTTTGTTTCCGACCTCTGGTATATCTGGATAACAAGTGCTATGTTCCAGACAGAAACTCTTGCCTTTTGCATTACTGAATTTTGTATAATTTCTGTTATTTCCAGATCTTCCTATATGGTATCTCAATTCTCTTCTCTGTTAATAATACTGTGTAACCATTTCTCATTGGCAAATCTTGTTGAAATGGTCTCCTTTTTAACAGTCCCAAGACTAATTGTGACAGAAATGAATGGTTAAGCACCCATTTGTCTGCTATTTAGTTTCCCAGTACTTCTCACTGCTGTTTGCTGTTTTTCCAGTTCCTAATAAATCCAAAGGGGTTTTTTCTACTAACTCTGACCTTTTCAATTTTAAATAATACTTGTATATATAATGGTATTAAAATGTTTTACTGTGGTCTACCAAAGGCCTGAAACATTTGTTGGGAAATAAAACTATCGATATAGTCTGTCATGATGTACCTTTGCATTTTATCTAAATTATCTGTACTACCATGTCAGAATTTTGCATACTGCTGCAGTCAGATTGCTAGGCCTATGGTTATATACTACTTCTATTCTTTTCCTTGTATAAAAAAACTACCCATGCTATTCTCATGTGACATAGTGAAATCTTAGTTGATGTATTATTTGGAAATACTTGCCATATGACCTACTGCTCAGGTTTGTTGTAATTTTGAGATGAAGACTCTCCTGGTTGCTTACTAAAGATCAATCAGTACTTCTAAATTGGTTTCCACTTCAACTATGGAAATTTCTTGTGCCCTCATAGTCCTCTCTACCATCACTTCCATGGTCAGTCATCTTCCTGTTCAAAAAATGAGACTAAGTAGTTAGTTCTGAATTGTACTGAATTACCAGTGCACAGTGATTTTTTTTTTCACTTTCTCCTTTTCACAGCAGTACTTTTTCTTTTTGTTTTTACATCCTTTGCAAGACATTATTCATTTTGGCTCAGCAATTGCATCCATCCCTGAACCCTAAATTCTTTGCTGACCTGTCCCTTTCCCCATTCCTTTGTATTGTATTTGCATTTTTGATATGATATATACTCTGAACTCCTTGTTTGATACAAAGATTCATGATAGTTTTAAGCTTTTTTCATCTCAAGTTCAGGAATACCAACACAAGCAATTTTTTTTCTCTTCAGTTAAGCTATGATTCTTTTAGGTATCAGTGGGATGAACACAGCTAGTAACCAATGAAAGCTTGGAAATAGAGATATCTACAAATAGATCAAATCAGATGACAGAACTGTGAGAGGAACTACGAAATGCAAGCCAAAGTCCTAATCTAGTGTTCTGTTTTGTAGTGCTTTCGTATAATTGCTATAGGACTTTAATTCCATTTCTAAAATTCAACCAGCTAAAAGCTATTTGAACCATGCTATCATAATTATATTATCAGTAGTGCTGCCTATTCTTCTTGATGTGTGAGTCAAATGGAAAAGCTAATATATCACTTCATTTTTACTTATATTTCCTTGTGCTCTGTTTCTCTCAGGCCTCACTTTCCTGAAGCCCAACCACTATATCCTTAAAATGTACCTAAAGCATTATTTTAGCAGTACCAGCCTGAATAAGCATGCTTGTCAGAGTATTTAATACTGTCCCATTGCAACATTTATCATTAAATTAAGATGCTTGACCAAGGAGGTAATCTTTTCATTGCCATTTAAATTCACCAGTCACAAAGATATTTCCAATATGTTCCTAATTAATTGCATCATATACTTTTATGTTTGCTGCACACTAAAGGCACGTTAGCCAGCGTATTCCTTATAGTCCAGTTGTGAGATTTCTAGTTGAGCAAATGCATTCTTTTGTGCCACTGAATAGAAAGACATAGATTATAGTCTATCTGCATTATGATTATATCTATAATATATTGAATATGCATGGTGCAAACACACAGGAAACTATGGGCTTCTTCCCAACCTAAAAATAATATTCTACTCTAAGAGAGAAAGTACAACCAGAAGAATGGGAAATAAGCATACAGGCATATGTTTTCTGGAAAAGGTAAATGGTTTAGTTCACAGTACAAAACATGAAGATTCACCTGTCTGCATGAATAAACCAATTTACATTGCCTTTTCTATGGTAATAACATATTACTAATAATTTTTTCTCCTACTTTATGGTATGACTCATTGACAAATAGAAAATTTCAAACCTGTCTGTATTGGGTAAAGTGTGTTAGGAAATTATTTTGACTTGCTATTCTAGGAAAGCACAGAGGCCCAGATTAAATAAAAATAAATATTATTTCGGTATGAAGCAGGAAGTTTAAAGATTTTATTGGTTTTGAGACAGAGAGATAAAAGAGAATAATACAAACCCAAAAACTGTGAAGACACCAAAACTGACAGAAACATGTCAAATGAGGTGGTGAAACAGTATGTGACCTTCTGGAACAGAAGTTAGCTGTTGAAGCAATCTGCAGCTGATACACAGGCAGCACCTCACAGAATAATCATGCCAGTAGTTCAAATTTTTCTACCAGCATTTACTTTTGTATAAACTGAACAATTAAAAGGCAACAGCTTGGGATGCTACGATTCAATGAGAAATGATTTACATCACTTTCACAATCGTACGCCAGGGCCATCTGCATATCTGGCTGTCCAGAAAACTGCCCGAGTTAAAGTTATGACTCATACCACTAAACCTACTGGTCAACTGGTTGCCTTTTAATCAGCAGAAGAGAGGAAAATTCTCTCTTCACCCCTAAGGGTGTTGGGAAAGTTCAGAGACTATTTATGTCTGAAGTACAGACTAAAACAAGAGGAGTAGCTAATACTACAAATAATGGTTTATTTATCTACTATTTTATAGAGCTTTTTTCATTCTTATTCTGGTCAGAGAAAGGCATTTGTACACATACTTTATATGTTACATTCATCAACATCTCCACAGCAAGTACAAGCAAACACCAGAAACCTGATCTAATGAAAGGTATCCCTGCCTGTTGCAAAGGGGTTGGACTAGGTGATATTTGAAGGTTCCTTTCAACCCAAACCATTCTTTGATTCTATGATATTTTTAAAGTTTAGTCCTTAATACATGTGCTGGGCAGACAGTGATCCTCCAGAGCAGAGATGTACTTTCTCAGACAAGAAAAACTGTAGATGGACAGTCACTATTCAGTAAATGTTGCAGTTATACTCCTTTGTGAAAACTTCACTAGGAACCTGATGTCAACAATTGTTTATGAACTGTGTCTAGAGTTTCAATATCTGTCACTTTAGAGAGAAAAACCTTACTTTAGAACTGCAGCAAATGACCATGCACCAGCCACTATTTAAGTCGACCGAGAGTTAAACTTCTAAATTCCTACCTCTTAAGATGTGATATTAAAGCTACATTTGCACTTCAAACCAGCAAGTTATTGGTTTTAAGTCTAATGCTTCTCAAATAAAAATGATATTTTTTTGGTGGTCATGCTTATTTGTTTTGTCTTGAATAGGTGATAAATCTAGAATTCCAGTAATTGTAATATCTTATTGTGAAACTTATTTTATAAAAAATCTCAGTGTCTAACAAAAACTGGACATCTAAAAAAATTAGTTTACTACTAAAAGTACAGGAGAGGACAGAAAGATGACAGACTTCATGTTTCCTCACCTGGGTTTTATTTATTTGCATTTAGCAGAAAAAAAAAAGAAAAAAAGAAAAAAAAAAAAAAGTGGTGCTGTCTTGGAGAGCAGACATTGTATAATAAATGCTGCAAAGCTCTACTTTGAGGACACTGATGAACACATTTCTCCTGAGGGTTAAAATTAGCATCCATGATGACAAACACCAGGATGCAATCCTGTCCCCATGGACATCAAAGGAAGCTGTTCTCTTAATTTCAGTGGGACCAGAATGTCTTCTGAGGAGTCCTGCAGCCATGGCAGGAGAATATTTCCTGCTGAGCTAGTAAAACAATAATTTCAGCGGCAAAATGGATTTGCACCCATTGCATTTATCTCCTCCTTAATGCTTTTGATTCATTGAAAAGGCTTAAGCCAACACTTTACTTGCTAAACTTGAAAAAATTTGTGAATCATGGTAATGAGAAAAGAATTTATTTTCAGATTTATATTTCAATGATAACTTCGGTAAAAATTCCTCAAATACCATTCTATATGCATCCTGTCCATCTCTTCTTAACATACAAATGAAAAGATTATGTAAGAGCTTCTGTTTAATCTCCTCCACTGTCTATTAAATATCCCAGAAAAAGAAGCCATTTTTCTTGAAACAAGGAGGTTATTGACCCAGATGGCATCAACCTCACATCTACAATGTCAACAGAAAAAATTATTGCTGAAGGCTTGAAAGTGCTATTTACCCATGTAAATTCAAAGGCATGGCCCCTTTTTATCTGTATGTTTTTCATGTTCACTGTTATGTGAAAGTCCGATTAAAAGCTTTTCAAAATAACCTGAGTGTGTAATTAGGGGGCACACAACTCCCATCCTGAGGTTAATATCCTCACAAACATGCAAGTACAAATTTAGTGGAGAACCAATCTGTTTCATAATTCAGTTCCAGTGTCTCTCCCCTGCACTTAAAGGCTTACAGTGTTTTGCAGAACGATACATTCATTGCTGGTTTATCAACTTAGAGAATGAGTAGTTGTTGAGATATTCATGTTATGCATACTAATAGGTTAGTATTAATATTAATAAGCTGCCATGTTAATTTTTATCTGGATTTGAAGACTAATGTTTCGCCTTAAAGTCAAGTGATTTTTTTCCTCCCTTACTTTCAACTACTGCATTGAAAAATGTATTGGAAAAAAATAGTATAAAGATAGTCCTGTGCCATGAAGTAAAAATACAGTGTGCTTCAGTAAGTCATAAAGACAGTTCTAAAGAAATTAACAGACTTTGCATTGAAATTGTATGTTTGAATTCTGTGGAAGCAGTTTGAGGGAAAAGACTGTTGTTGAAAAGACTCACTACTGAAAGTGAGACACGATACCAAATATTGATAGGAATTCAATAACACATGCATTTTTCCCTTATATTTAGAATAAAACCAGTATTATAGGAAGCAAATCTTTATTATTTTTTTAATTGAAAAATAAAGATGAAAAGCTCCATAGGATTAAGTCTGAAGTCATGAAATGGCAACATTAAATAGAAGTAAGTTCTGGTTGAAAGGAATAGGTACATACTTTGATAGCTGTATTTATGTCATAAGATGTAGGAACTTAAACATGTCCTCAAATGTAGTCATGAATACTCATTTTACAAATCCAGACAAAGGGTAGTATAAAAAATAAAATTCACCCAATGACCTGTACTGAACCATGAAAGATGGGACTGTGGCTTCAGATCATTTAACTGTCATTTAGCTGCCTCTGCATTTTTCTGTATTTTATTTTCCATCACCCTGATTACCACAATATTTGTGTATGTACAGAAGGTTTCTTCAGTCTAATTTTCCCTCATTATCTCTCACAATACATTCCCTGCTTGGGACATCAAAGGTTTGGAAAGACAATGAACTTCTGTACACACTAAACCAGATTAGAACATATCCTACTGAGGAAGACATAAAATTAGGCAAAGATCAACGTGTAAAATAATCTTTTTGAACTTAAGTAAGTTTAGGTCTAAATTTAAATTTAAAAAGTAGAAAGGTAAAAATGAAGAAGCTTGCCCCATAGAAGCACGAAGGATACATGTATTTTCTGTACTTTTATTTCTCCCCAATACCATTTATGTTCCTTCTTTCTTTTTTTTTTTTTTTCCCTGAGGGTTGAGGAGAGTGATTCTTTATGTCCTTGGTGATTTTTTTAACTTTTATAGGTGATTGACATACTTTTATGAGAAAGGGAAATAAATTACAGTAGATGATGTACATCTCGTACTAAAACATGGTGAGTTCCGTTAGCAAGAATAAATAACGTGCTATGTCAGTAAGAAGATAAAGCAAATCAGACAAAGAAGTCTGCCAGAGACATCAACCCCCCTCCATCATGCTTATTTTGCTTTGTCTTTCCCGAACAGAAGTACTGGGTTTTACATTACACTGATACAGCAGGAGAGATTGTCTTAGAAGTGGGTTTTCTGGGAGCATGTCCAATACTTGAAAGTGAGGTGGTGGATCAGAATGCTCTCTGGCTTGTGTAGTAGGTGAGCTGATGGGGTTGACGGGATGCTTCCTGCCTTATAAGCCACAGGTTGGAGTGGTGTAAGGGCTGAGTGGTAGAGGCAGTGTTTTATGAAAAGCTCTGTCTCAAAAAAAAAAGGGAGAAACCAAGAAAATGCACATTTGATGGCAGGATTCAGGACCAGCTTTGGGATTTCTACTGCAAGAGAGGGATGCAAAAGCTGCTCCTCTAAAAGCTGCTCCTCTCTGCCTTCACCAGTACAAATATTCTTCTCTACTGCTTAAAGCAGTGATAAGATATGGATAGGGAAGTGTCAATGCAGTCACGTGAATGAAGACTTTGTTGTGTCACTGAATGATGAGACAAATAACAAGGAGAAAGTGAAGATCTGCCTGAAGGCAAGAAAGCCATATCCCACATAATGAAAGATTTCAATCAAGCAGAAAAGGCAGACAAAACCTGGCTCCTTTCCTATCCTATGTCTTGTTGCTCTGGGTACAGGAGCAATGTTTATCAAAATGAATAATATAAATAATTCTACAAACACATGTTCTTCATAACCGGTAAAGATCTCTAGAGGACAGTGCATTAAATTGTGGATATTATGTATCCGAACCAAAAATCAGAAAAGCATGAAATTAGTAATTGACTCAATTTACCTCATTTATTAGGAGCCTAGACCTCTGTTTGAATTAATATTGCCCAATGGAATTTCAAGTGGTAGTGACACGGCGTAGCATGACACAAATTAATGCCTGTTCCCCCTACTGTATTGCAAACCACCCATATCTCCAATTAGGTTATTTCTAATCTAATATGCATGCTTTCACGACTTCTATTGACAATAAAATATGACTGTTTCCACTTTCCTTCTCTGATGCCAGACTTGTTTTACCAAGTAGCTGATTTTCTTAATAGCATGCTGGTCTTTGCATATAGGATACTGATTGCATTCTCTTTCTATCTTATAGTTTATGGCTGTGTGTTGTACTGTAGATCACATCCCGTTACAATTAAACCTGTCAGTTTGCACACAAGGTACAGTAATGGCTGGAACAGAGATTTGATTATAACATATTGCCTATCATTTTACAATATGATACAATTTAGCACTTCTTACTTATCTATCATTTTCCCAGTGTTTCGCAATTTTTCTTCCTTACTAAGCTAAAATGAAAGGTTTTTTGTTTGTTTACTATGAATTAACCTTGACAATGTACTCGATAGTCAAAAAAGCACTTTGATTGCTGCCTGTAAACAGGCAGGTGGGACCTGATCCACATGTTATCAGAAAAAATAGAAGACTTTCTGATGGTGTTGAAGGGTTTTGTGTTAGATCCCTAGAAATGTCCAAACAGCAATGCCAATGAATTCATCTTATATACAGTATTTTATAATAAATTATTGAAAGGGATGAAATAAAATGAAGGAAATTTTACTTTTTTTTTTTTTTTTTTACTTTGGAAAAAAAAAAGATTGTAATAGCAATCATGACCTTGGCACTGGGAATTTCCTGGGGATTTAATAACCAGCCAGAGGGTAATGGCCCTTGGCTTTGCCTCAGGCCGTCAGATCTCCCAGCTGGTTATTAATCCCTAGAAAATTCCCTGTATGTCAATTATTAATGTCTAAGTTCTGTGTAGGCACATTCTTGCTTTATTCAACAATTTTTGAGGAAATACAAGTATAGATTCAAAATCTTATAAAATGCCACATTAAAAAAATAGTGGCAATTTATATTTTTATATTGATAAATATATGCACAATACTTTATGTTTGAACTGAACTAGAGCATGGTAGCTCTATTTATTCCAGTCAGCTTTTGATCAGGCCTAATTAATACTTCCATGACTATAGATTTTGTTATGCTGTAATTGAAATTTCTTGCATACAGATTTCCTACAAAGGCAGAAGAAATTATCAGTTCTTGTGTTTCTTTCAGGATTCAGTTAT
>BJBW01009060.1:0-22118 GCA_004320125.1 Scolopax mira
ATGAGGGTGGTGGAGCACTGGAACAGGTTGCCCAGGGTTGAGGCCCCTTCCCTGGAGACATTCAAGGTGAGGCTTGATGAGGCCCTGGGCAACCTGGTCTAGTTGGAGGTATCCCTGTGACTGCGGAAGGGTCAGACTAGATGGCCTTTGAAGGTCCCTTCCGGCTTAGATGATTCTATGATTCTATCCAAAGACGAAGGTGGAATCCAGTGCATGCAGTCCATGTAGCTAAAATTTGTACAAAATGCACTGATGTCCTACACCCACACCTTGGTGTTAATAAATTGGACAGACAGGGAGGCACTAACTATAGATAAACTTGCCAAATAACTCCAAAAATATGAAAATAATATCACTTCATCCCCATGGACTTCTGACTCGGCTTTTTACAGACTGACTCAAAAAATGCCAGAACAAGCAAAGAAGGGAAAGTCTTCCTCCTATACTCCAACCAAGGCATCAACTGTACAGAATCAGTCTTTTTTGGTTCAAGGGGAAGGGTACTGGTGGCACACACCATGTGCAGCTCTGTAGTTCTTCCTATGTGACCAGGAAGAGGATGTGATGAAGGCGGGTGGTGAATCTACCTGGAGACTAGCAGCAAGGGAAAAAAAATGGCCAGAAAACACCCATCCAGAAAAATTATTTCTCCGATGTCTGTCAAGCAGAATGGAAGGGCTGATTGTTACTTTTGACCCTGATGAAGGGACTTTTATTTTGCAGTTATAAAAATCAAGTAGTGATAACTCCCACCAGGAACAGAGGGGTACTGCTTTTAGCCAGGTGAAGGAAAGGGACAACTTGGTTTACTGGACTGTGTTGATTTATGGCCTGGCACATCAGCCACATGGGAGTATAAAGCACAGTGTAGTCTAATATCCTCAGATATGTAGGGGAGAATTTATCTGTATTTCTGGAGTGACAGGAGGATCCCAAGAACAGTCTGTGTTGGAGACTGTGGTAAGTCTAACTGGGAATGAGTGGCAAAAATATCCTATTGTGATTGGTCTGGAGGTTCCATATACCCTTGGCATAAACTGACTCAGAAGAAGGTAGTTCAAATGTCCAAAGGTTATCGGTGTAGCTGTCTTGAGTATGGAGAAGATTAAACAGTTGCCTGGTTTGCCTGGTCTCTCAGAGGATCCATCTGTGGTGGAGTTGCTGTGGGTTAAAGAACAGGAGGTGCTAATTGCTACCATAAGAGTGCACTGGCAAAAATATTGCACCAGTCAAGATGCCCTGGTTCCCATCCATAAATTGATCTGATGCCTGGAGAGATGATGTGGTGTATCTCAGGGGTCTGTATTAGGACCAGTACTGTTTAATATCTTCATCAATGATATAGACAGTGGGACCAAGTGCATCCTCTGCAAGTTAGTCTGCAGGCCAACCTTGTGCATTATGCAGCCAGTTTACTTTCACATGGAGGGGTATCCAGTACTAGCTGGAATTGACTGCCCCTGGGATAGAAACACAGTCGTACCATTTGTCATGAATTGGTACAGACTGCATAGACAGCAAGGTGAAGCCCCTGCACATCAGCAGTATATTGTGAGGGGCATCACAGCAGGGCAAGTGTTTGAGAAGGGAAGAAGAATAATCCAAATTATTTTGAAAACTGGTTTTTCTATAACCCAAAGTACCTGCACAGGAAATCCAGTTTTTAGGAATAAAATGGCTGGATGAGTATTGTAATATTCTAATGATAAATGGGATAAAATAATGGCTAGGTGTCCATCAGCTAACAAAAAAAGAAACACAAGCTTTCTTAGGTGTTGTGGGTTTTTGGAGAATGCCAGGGATAGGTTAAAGTCTGATCTTAAGCCTTCTCTGTCAAGAAGAAGCCTTCTCTCTCTGGAAGAAAAATGGCTTTGAATGGGGTCCTGAGGATCAGCAGCAAGACTTTGAACAAATTAAAGAGATGATAGATCTTACAGTAACTCTTGGGCCTATCCAGACAGGACAGGATGTGAAAAACATGTTTAACACCTCAGCCAGGGATAACAGTATTGCCTGGAGCCTCTGGCAGAAAGGACCTGGAAAGAGTTGAGGTCCACCTGCAGAGTTTTGGAGCTGGGGACATAGGGGATGTGAAGCCCATTACACTCAACTGGAAAAGAAACATTATCAGCACATAAAGGAATTCGAGCTGCTTCAGAAGCAATTGGAACTGAAGAACAGCTTTTTGGCACCTCGATTACCTGTGCTGGGCTGGATGTTCAAAGGGAAGGTCCCCTCTACACATCATGCAATTGACGCTATATGGAATAGTGGCTCACACTAATAATGCAGCAGGCTTGAATGGAAAATCCCAACTACCCAGGAATTCTGGAAGAGATCATGGACTTGCCAGAGGACTGAACTTTCAGAGTCTTGCCAGAGGTGGTGATTTGTGCTGAAGAAGCCTCTGTATATAATAAATTACTAGAAGATGAAAAGCAGTATTCCCTGTTTATAGATGGATTCTGTCATACTATGTTAAAAAAACCAAGGTGTAAAGCTTCTGTGTGGAGTTATACATGATAGGTTACATAAACTGCTAAAGGACAAGGAGGATCAAGTCACTTTGCAGAGCTGAAAGCCATCCGGCTGGCTTTAGATATTGCTGAATGAGAAAAATATCCAATACATTTTCAAGGGTTAGTCTTTGCTTAGAGTGACAAGCATGATTTCCCCCACCCTGCCTTGCTATATTTATGACAACCTTATAGCAATTTAAGCCTTCCTCTTTTGTTAATTGGAATGATAAGGGTGTGAATATAAGAGAACAAGGAGAAGAAGAGGAGGTAGAGAGAAGAGGGTAGGACTATCACTTCCATATGCAAGTGAGTGGAAGAGTGGCTGCTAAGTGACTGTTTCAGAGCTGTAAATATTAGCTGGAAGCATAAAGACAAATGAGCATCTGTGATGAGCTGACTGGAATAGGAATCCTGTTGGACTTACAATATCAAGTTGACTGTGAGAATATCAGAGGATAAGCTGTTGGGTATTGCACCCTGTTCACTTGAAGGGCAAATATTACTTTGTGTGAAATCACACTCCATGAAGAAGTTCAGTCAATGAATGGCTGTATATCTGATTTAACTTAAGAGCTGTTAAAAACAGTTTAAGACATTTAGTACATTAATGCAATTACAGCATTTATCTCTTTTAGGAAGAATTCCAGTAATTTTTATGAGCATTGGAAAAACAACAAATGTAAATTTCATAAAGTTTAGTAAGTTTAGCATTACAACCTCTTCCAGAAACACCTGAATTTTTTCCATGGGAACTTTTAGTGAATTAGTTATGTTATTTTATGGTTACAGATTCAGCACAATTCTTTTGGCCAGATATATGCTGAAATCAAACCAGATAAATTAGACATTGATTATTTTTCTTTACATCTAAGTTAACGTGAGTAAAATTGTGGAAGGTGGATCTTAAAAAAAAATAATAAAGAAAATTGACAACTACCTTACATTGTTAAATTAATTATAATGGGGTTTTTTGTGTTTACATTTATCACAGCTACTCTGAAGTCATGGGTGCTTCACAGGTCTGCACCCAAATCAAGCCATCCCAAAATGTCTAAGGTTTCTGGACACTTCCTACACAACCTGGGACTTCATAAACATCTAAAGCCAGTGCATTCTGAGCAAGTGAAGCTAGTCTGAGATGCTGCATTATGAGTCCAGGACTTGGATTTCACTTTCTTAATCCTTGAAGCAACACTCATAAATTGTATAATTTTCACTAAATAAGAATAATAACTTAGCATGCACAAAATGCAAGTGCAGCAGATAGAACTTTATGGTTAAAGAAGAGCTAGTGTCTGATGGAATGAAAATAGAAGATATTGTAACTTGTTCAGTTTGAATTTTCACATTCTGCATGATCATTTGTTAATCATTTTGACACATTTTCTGCATATAAGTTTCAAGGGTTTTTTCTTTCCTACAGAGCTCCAGGCCTTGAGTATCTCATGCAGGGTCAAGTACAATTCCTTTTACTCCCGAGGAACTATTACTCTTCAAAATACAGACTCAAACATAAGAGAAATCACATCACATATTAAAAATACCTTATAGAATACTGTAACTCATTATTTGGTGTGTGAACTGAAGGTATTCCAGCAAACTGAGAATAAGAGAGGCCTCAATAGCCAAGTAGAAAATAATTCATGATGATAAAATATGATGCAGTTTGACAAAGAAGTCATAGTTGACTTCTAGACTTCATAACTGTGTTTCATACTTTTACATTTATTCTACAATCATCTATGGCATTATCAGTTTCTTCCCAGTTTAAAGCCATTGAAAAGTGCACTTACACGGGTATAAATATGTGTGGGATATGTTGTGTTGGAAATTTAGGAAGAGTTACTAGGAGTAATTTAAAGAGAATATATGATATGAAAAGGAGTAGGATTTGTATTATTCAGAACCCTTAGCACCACGGTCAAAAAAAATGCAGACAATGTGACTCTTTGACCTTCATGTATTAGATTTTCACTGGAAATTATCGCTATAATATAGAGAAAATTCAAGTCAAAGAATATTAGAATTTAAGAATACAACATTTAATAATTTTAAAATAGCACGAAGGTAGCATTTAAATAAAAATACACAAGGGTTTTAAATATTTATTTCATTATTTTTCACTCTGGAAAAGCTGAGTTGAAAGAATGTAAAATACTTTTGGTGATTTTGATAAAAATTCTATAATGCATGGCAAATGTACTGAGGAGAAGTAGTAAATATTTAAGAAATACTTGAACAGACTGCAATTGAAATCCATTCCTGTTTAAATTTAAACAGCAAAAAGGTCGGAAAAGGCCAACATGATTAAGTACGGTGATATAAAGAGCAGTTCAAGCAGAAGTGAAGTGTTAAAAATATATACACATGGCATAGTAAAGAACAGGATCTACAAAAAACCCATGTAGAAGTAAGTTAAACTAATAACTGCAGGAATAAAATGAAATACTGAAAGTTGAATTACACATAATGCTGACATGAACAAAGAATCCTTCAAATACAGTGGCAATAGAGAGCTGAGAAAAAAGAAAATTGGCCTACTAAGAAAATTACAGGATAATTTTGAGATAGGAAATGTGAGATTAATCAGTAATCTTATTTTTAGCTTGGTTTCCTGAGGAGTATGTTACACATGACCATTTTGTCTGTCAGAGATCCCCAGTAACTCCTGAAGAATTAACTGTTTCAGACATATTTGACTGCAAAAGGGAAGTCTTTTAAAACACCTGTATTTTTTTTGTTAGTTAGCAACTGTTGCTGCTAAAAATGAAAGATCATGATGTGCACTAACAGACAAATGCCTGGTTTAACAGCTACTTGGGGACCCTATGTGTACTACCTGGTTACTATGCTATCAGAACCAGCCTTTCATGAGCCATTTATTGCCAGCCACAAGACAGAGGAAAGAACTGGTGACATTTTGGTAAACAACTGGGCTACAGGCAGGGGTTGTGAGTACTGCAGCAGAAGAAGAAGCAAGTCACTGTGAGGCAGTGTATAAAACACGTGTATGGGATGCAGTAGCAGATGGTGGGAGGTGGTGGCAAGAATTGAGCTTGGTTCCTTGTTAGAAGCTGGTGTCAGGAACTGGAGAGACTATTCTGTGATGAGAGAAGGGAAGAATTACCTCCCTTAAAACCTCCCTCCTTTTCTGCATACATATTCTGAAAACTGAGCATCAGATCTGATATGCTAGATCATATTATGTTACATTTATGTTCACTGTGAATGACTGAGAACAAAATTTGACACTGTGATGTCTACTCACACAAAAGGCAAAGTTAATCATATACTCATGGAGATGTTTTCTGGACAGTAAAGCCAATCTTTTTGTAACTGTCTCCGTATCACATATTTTTATCTTTGGTATCACATATTCTGTGATTCTGTGTTTCTGTGATAATCAGTTTCAAAACCTAATCACACTAACATCTTAATGTATAAGATGTTAGCTCATTGGATGCATTACATTTATAAAAACTCTATTACAGGAAGAAGCTTAAACTTATTGAAGGACAGGTTATATCTGTTTGCTCATACACCAACATTGCCCTTTACGTAAGTATTTCTTCTTCATTTCATGTACCTTCATTCACTAGGTCCAACAACTCAATCCCTTGCCTTTGTTTTGTTATATAAGTGCCTGTGCATTGCCTTAAACATAGCAGCAGGCTTCGTGTTCTTCTGTTCCTGTTTCAATTCATAGTTTAACAAGACGATACCCTAATAGCCCAGTTTGGAATCATAGAATTGTCTAGGTTGGAAGGGATTTTAAAGATCATCTAGTCCAATCATTAACCTAACTCTGACCAACAAAAAAAAAAATAAGAAATAAGAAATAAAAATCACTAAACCATATTCCTGAGGACCATGTAAACTCGTCTTTTGAACACCTCCAGGGATGGTGTCTCAACCACTTCCCTGGGCAGCCTATTTTTGATAACCCTTTCGGTGAAGAATTGTTTCATAATATCCAATCTAAACTCCCCATGGCACAACTTGAGGCCTGCACGAACTGCATTTGTCTCCATTCACCACCACTCTCCGGGCCCAGAACTCCAGCCAGTTTTTAACCCAGTGGAGAGTATTCCCATCTAAGCCATGAGTAGCCAGTTTCTCCAGGAGGATACTGAGGGAGACTGTATCAAAGACCTTGCTAAAATCCAGGCAAACCACATCCACAGCCTTTCCTTCATCCAGCAAGAGGGTCACTTTGTCATAGAAGGAGATCAGGTTTGTCAAGCAGGACCTGCCCCTCATGAACTCATGCTGGTTGGGTCTGATCACCTGGCTGTCCTTTTGTGCTGCATAATGGCATTCATGATGATCTATTCCATGACCTTCCCAGGCACTGAGGTCAGACTGACAGGCCTGTAGTTCCCTTGATCATCCCTCCGACCCTTCTGGTGGATGGGTGTGACATTTACTAGACACCAGTCAGCTGGTATGTCCCCAGTTTTCCAGGATGGCTGGTAAATGATGGAGAGTGGCTCCACAAGCACTTCCGCCAGCTGCCTCAGTAACTTGGGTGGATCCCATCTGAGCATATAGACTTGTTTGTGTCTAGATGCTTGAGCAGGTCCCTTCACCACCTTCCTTTGGACTACAGGGGCTTCATTCTTCTCCCTGCCCTTATCTGCTGGCTCAGGGGTCTGGGTGCTTGGAGGACACCCTACTCCACTGCTAAAGACTGAGACAAAAAAGGCATTAAGTACCTCAGCTTTCTCCTCATCCTTTGTCACTATGTTACCTCCCATATCCAATAGTGGATGGAGATTCTCCCAAGTCGTCCTCTTGTTACTAATATATTTATAGAAATTCCCTTTTTTTTTTTTTAACATCCAAGGCCAAAGTAAGTTCAAGCTGGGCTTTGGCCTTTCTAATCTTTTCCCTACATAACTTTGCTACACCTTAATAATCTTCCTGAGTCTCCTGCCCCTTTTTCCAAAGGCTATAAACTTTCCTTTTTTTCCTGAGCAGTGACCCTATCTCTTTGTCCAGCCAGGACGGTCTCTTCCCTCAATGTATCGCTTTCCTGCACACAGGGACAGCCTGTGCCTGCACTCTTAAGACTTCCTCCTTGAAAAACATCCAGTCTTCCTGGACTCCTTTGCCCCCTTCAGGGCTGCCTTCCAAGGGACTCTGTCAAGCAGACTCTTGAAAAGACCAAAATCTATCCTCCGGAAGTCCATGATAGCAGTCCTGCTGTCTCCCCTTCTTGCCTCCCTGAGAACTGAAAACTTTAACATTTATCAGATCCAGCAGTGCTCTTTCCCTAGTTTACTCTCTCACAGGTTGTGTCATGAAGTTGTCCTTTACACACTCCAGGAATCTTCTAGACTGTTCCCTCTCCACTGTATTGTGTTCCCAGATGATATTTGTAGGATGAAGTCTCCCACCAGGACAAGGGCAAGCGATCTTGAGACCTCTGCTAGCTGCTTATAGAATATTTCGTTTACCTCTACGTCCTGATTGGGTGGTCTGTAACAGGCTCCCACCACCACCTTACTGGCTCTCCCCCTGATTCTTTCCCTCAATTAGTTCTAGATATTCATAATCCTCTTTAACATACAGGGCCACCCCTTCTCCTCTTCTTCCTTGCCTGTCCCTTCTGAAGAGCTTGGATCCATCCATTGCAGTACTTCAGTCATGCAATTCATCCTACCATGTTTCCATGATGGCAACTACATGACAGTTTTCCTGATGCATGGCTCCCAGCTCCTCCTGTTTGTTGCCCATGCTGTGTACATGCTGTGTAGATGCACTTCAGCTGGGCTAGTTTTTGCGCCACTTTTTTGGGGGACGAGCTCTATTTCCCACCTGACTGTTGCCACCCTGTTACTACTTCTTATGTCTTCACTACCACATGTATCACCATCCCCCACTGCCACTGAGACAATGGACTGCAAGGCCTTGCTAGCAGTAGTAGTAGGCATCCCCCTCCATTGCAAGCAGGCCTGGTGTCCTGTAAATCAACCCAAATGAGAGAGCAAGTCCTCACTACTCTTTGGTTTGGAAAGGACCTCAAAAAATCATCTGGTCCTACTTCTTCTGGGAGACTATATAAGATTATCTAACACCCTGCCCAATTATATCTTGAAAACTTCCACCTATGGGGACTCTACCACATCCCTAGGGAGAGAGTTCCAGTGAAGGATTTTTGTTATTATAAAAAAATTCTTTCTTGCATTGAAAATTAATTAAATAAGTGCTCATTAGTGTTCAGGAATGCTCCTGGTTCTTCCACTGAAAATACCTTGTTTGTATTCTCGCGGAAACATCATATTTTATCAAGTGATTAGAATTTTTCACTTCCAATTATATCTACTTGAGGATCTGTTGCTTTTTAGATAAAATTCTTATTAGTATTTTCTAGACAAATTGCTTCAAATTTGTGGCACTATACGTCAACCATATCTACAATCTCTTGGTCATCAAAGTTATTCACATTTCTCTCATACCATCTGTATTAACAGATACCTCTCAAGGTTATTTTTCCATTGCAAACTGAATTACCTTGCTACTTTATTTTGTCCCGATTAGTTAATGAAAATACTACACAGGATCACCTTCTAGAATAATTGTCACAAAACTCTTCTACTGGTGTCCATTGAGGTCTTCCAAAGGTATTTAAATGACAATGTAAGTAAAAATTTACTCATATGAGTCTAACTGCCTACACCCATTTGATACAGTTTGGTAAATATTATCTTCATTTTAGAGTTGTTGAAAGGAAACTGCAAACAGTTAAGTGACAGCTTTGACATAATCTGAAGTAAGAACTGGCATGAAATTCTGGCTGATTTGTATCGAATTCAAACACACAAAAATGCATATAACCTTTCATTTTGGGGGATATAAGTGTAGTCTAGATGATGGATTCATTTTGCATATATTTATCATTTTTAATTCAAGGAGAATTTCAGATAACACTTCCTTTCTTCAGCAGCAGGACATGCTTATGCCCTCTAATTACTCCACCTAAGATAGCTGGAACCTGATTTCAGCTTAAGTCAAAACAGAAATTAGAGCACTAAAAAATTCAGTGCTATTCACAGAACAATGATATTTCATGTGATGACATTCACATTTCTGAGGAACTTGGTCTAACAAATGGTATGTTTTTCTGAATTTGTTTCAATAGTACAACATAATGTATGATTAGTGAAAATCCCAAATTGTTAGAATTACTCTTTGGAAGATTAATCACTGTAAACTGTGCTAAATGCATTCACAGGATTGCATGTTATTATTTCCAAATTATTCAAACTGTAAATACAATGATTTAAGTTTATTTGCAAAACAACAGCTAAACTTATGTTTAGTTTAATAATGTAATAAATCTAAAAAAATCATTCACGGGTCTGTAACGTAAATTTTTCCACAGCCTTAAAAAAGTGACTGTTACTATTTGGCATAGTACATTTTTTTTTTTTTTAACATTTTGGCATTTATTATGCAACAGCAGACTGTGCATGAAGAAATTGAGTACATATCAGAACCATTTTGGTTTAATTATTTATTTTACTGAGCTGTGTTCTGTGCAACTCTCTAGGGAAAAATTAATATAAAATAATGAGTTATGCAGAATACAAATTTGTGTATCTGTCTGCCTTCTTTAATATTCTGGCAAAATGTATGAAAAGCAACAGCCCTAATATTTTTTTGAGTTGCTAGATAAGAAATCCAACAAATTCCACTTCTTAAGAAACAATTTTGCATTTTCTTTCTTTGCCCAGTGAAAATGCCTCCTTTTTCTTTTTGGTAATTAGTTTGGCTGTGTCATTTTAGGAATGTATAGAACTTTGGTTGCATAGTTTGTACCTCTTATGTTTTAAATTCTCTTAATAGTTACCTGTTTTGCAACAGTTTAAGGTAAAGCTTTTTAACATCCAGCTATTTTTGTCAAACTCTTCTGTTACGTGAGGTGAATGCTATGTTGTCTTGTACAGCATCTTCAAAAATTTACAGTCAGTTTAGTTCCAGTCTTCAATTTAGTATAAGCAGACACATTAGAGCTCCATGTCTTTTTTTTTTCTTATTTTTTGAGGTGTGCACCTAGTCAGAAGGTAATTTGAAATACTAATAAGCTTGTAATTTCATTTTATCCACCAATCAGATCAAAATCCTATGCAAGTAAAACTGACACCTACTTACTCACGCTTGTCTGTCGGTGACACCTCCCACTAGAGCAGGTTGCTTAAAGCCCCATCCAGCCTGGCCTTGAACACTTCCAGGGATGGGGCATCCGCAGCTTCCCTGGGAAACCTGTTCCAATGTCTCACCACCCTCACTGTAAAGAATTTATTTCTAGTATCTAATCTAAATGCTTTCCACAAGTCCAGGCAGATGACATCAGTTGTTCTACTTTTGTCTACCAAACAGTAGTGTCAGTATCATAAAAGGCTACCAAATTTGTTAGGCACGACTTGCCCTTGGTGAAGCCATGCTGACTGTCTCTAATCAACTCATTATTTTCCATGTGCCTTAGCAGAGATTCCAGGAGGATCTGCTCTGTGATCTTGCATAGAGCATAGAGGTGAGACTGGTTGGCCTGTAGTTTCCCTGGGTCTTCTTTTTTTCCTTTTTTGAATATTGGGATTATGTTCCCCTTTTTCCAGTCAGTGGGAACTTCACCCAGTGGGAACTTCATGATTTCTCAAATATGATGGAAAGAGGCTTAGCAACTTCATCTGCCAGGTCCCTCAGGAGCCTTGGATGGATTTCATCAGGTCGCATGGACTTAGGCACCTTCAGGTTCCTTAAGAGGTCTCAAACCTGATATTCTCGTACTGTGGGCAGTTCTTCATATGCAGAGCCCCTGTTTTTGCCTTCTGTGACTTGGGTAGTGTGGTTTGAGCCCCTTCTGGTGAAGACTGTGGCAAAGAAGTTGTTCAGTAGCTCAGCCTTAGCCATATCCTGAGTGACCAGGTCTCCCATTTCCTTCTTGAGGAGACCCAGAGCTTCCCTCATCAATCTTTATCCCTGATATATCTATAGAAGATCTTTTTATTATCTTTCACATCCCTGGCTAGATTTAGTTCTGCCTGGGCTTTTGCTTGCCTGATCATGACACTGTATGAAAGTGACTTTGCTCCTCTAGGTAGAGAAGTGTTTTAACATTCTCCCTAAAAACATTGTTAATATATATTTTTTATATTAGAGTCACTCTAATGGTCTAATGCAATAGTTTACAGAAATAGCTTCTTTGTTCTGGACTGTAAGAATGAAAAAAAGCTCTTAGGAAAAAGAACCCAGCACAGTGAAAATTAACTGTTTCTTTTACATTTCCATACTCCTTGTTACTTTTTAAATTTATTATAGTTTTCCATTTCTTTCAGAACAGGATATAGTTATATGAATTTTCTCAGTTTTTCATAATTTTATAGTTCTGCTTAGATGTAAAAGATCTAATCCTTTCAGCCTGATGCATTTTTAATTCTATTGGATTTGATTCAAAGAAGTATACGAATGGGCCACACGAAAGGTTATCTAGCTTTTATGCATTTCAGATTTAGAAATGTATAACTCATTTCAGGCAAGCTGTTAATGAATCAACACCCAAGGAAGAGCTGTATAGAGACTGTATAGAAGAAGATTGTAAAGATCTGTAAAGAAAGACTATAGTATTTCACACAAGTACTCTCCTAGTCTCATATAAATCAGGTATGTTTTAATTTTTCATCACTTTACTGTTTTATCACCATGTTTTAATCAGTTGACTATCTGAATGTCAGTAATATTCTATTTGATTTACCTGTTTGTAAATAAGAACTTCAAGTTGACTGATTATTGTAATTTTTCTGATGTAAGGTTTTTTTCACTATCTAAATTTCTGTGATAAGTGGTTCCTTTTTTTTCTATTATATCATCTTTGAGCATCTTCTCAATAATAGCTTTTAAAATTTGAAAACATCCTTGGAGTATAGTATTCAAACCTCACTTGGAAAATAGCAACAATTTTCCTATGAGGTTGACAAAACTGAAAATTCCTTTTGCCAAAATCAAAAAGCAGTGTGGAATAAATATGCTTATATTTATCAGTTCTTTAATGATGAAGCTAACTAACCAATTTGTAATTTTATATATGGTTTACCTTATTTTATACCTTCAAGTGCATTTCTCATAAAAGCCTGGATAGCCTTTTCCCAGTCAGTACATTGCATAACCATCTCAAAAGAAGAAATATCATGCTTATGATACATTGCATTCTGACTTATTATTTTATATTTTACTGTATTAAATTGCATTACAATCTATGGTGGCAACCATCTAGGATCTGAATCACAAAGAGTAGTTTATACTATGTCATATTTTCTTTTATCTTGAGTGATTTTAAGGAGCTGTAAGAACACCAAGTACCTGGACTACCTGTTAAAATGAAAAACAAAACCAAAGAAAACTCCCAGCAAACTTATCCCTCCATCAAGAAACCAAATAAAATCCCTTAGCTGTCTTTTTCTATGCTTTCTATGCTTTCGATGAAGTACAAGAGTTTTGCTTCCCACAGTGTGTTAAACATTTGAGACAACCTGATATACTTCCAAAAGTGACTTATGCTTATTTTCTGAACCAGAGTTCTGCAGAGTCATTAAAAAAAATCCCTTAAACTCTTTGTGTAACTTAGTTGTCCTCTGCTTATTAACTCAGTTGCTTTGTTGCAGCCTCTCAAATGCTGCCCACATGAACCAGGAGTGTGGACATAGTAGAAATGTAGCTGTAAAATATATTTGCCACGTACTATAGGTGCTGAGGTATAAGGCAGAAAGAAAAAAGGTTTTATGAGATTCTGCTCTGCTTTTAACAAAAAACAAACAAAACCTCAAAAATATTTAACTGGAGTAAAAATTACAGAATCAAAAAAGTATTATCTTACTGAGAAACTCATAATCCAAATTTTGTAAATGGTGCATAGAAGAAGAACTGAATTTTAAACATTTTTTATTAAAAAACTATGGGACTTTAAAAATTAATGCTGACAATTATTTCACAATACTGTAACTTATGCTTTCTAGATACAAAGAAAAATTTGTATGTTATTGGGCAAATGTTAGGTTTTCAGATTTTAGACCTCAGACTCTCACTCTGTTTCTTAGCCAGCAATGATTTGCCAAATTGTTAGTTACTTGACACTATTTTTTTTTATTGTAAAGGAGTATTAAAGGCAATTCTCCTCTGCTGCCCCTTTTTTCGCCCTCCATCATATCACATCTACATCATCTTTCATTATATCTTACAATGAGAGAGTGAGCACAATGGAGGCCTGTCTTGGTAAAGAGAATGTAAACAGTAAAACTCAGTGCTAGACATAAAATTGTATTTAGAATTATTAGAGACATTAATGAACTGTAAAATGCAAGTACTGTTATAATTTTTTGAATTTCAAGTATTTCTAGATATCTGGATTGAGTAGTTAATGGAAAAATAATTATAAAAAATTCTTAAAGGAGATCCATGTTTGGTATTTTTACTCATTAAATGTAAGTATTAACACTAGTTTAAAAAAAAAAAATCCCCACTGGATACCACTTTGTTTCCTAACATACCTGTATTTTCCGTTTAATTTCTCCATTAAAAGACTAGCTATCTCCAGAGGTGTTACTGGAAGCTTCTGAGAGATGACAAGACTGCAATGTATGCTGTAGTTACTACATGGTTATTGGCATATAGCACATTTTTTGAAATTAATTTAAATCTTCATGATATAGAGAAATAAATATATGCCTACATGACAGGTGTTATGACATTTGATGGCAAAATATACATGGCAATTATTAAAAGATATGATCAACATTTGTGTGAAACCAGGATTTTTTATAAAACAGTGCGTATGACAGTTGTATGATTTTTGTTGTTGTTCCATTATAATGTAGAAGGAATAGAAATACCATTACAGAGGGAATTTTATTTCTTTCATTTTGAAGTTAGCATAACTAAATTTGTATTTTCAACATTTTGTCTCATAGTTTTAATATTTGTGTTTTATTGTGTCCTTGATTAATATTAGTTTTTGGTTTTTCAGGTAGAGGTAATCATCTTTTCTCTTATTATGAGCTCTGCTTTTTTAAAAAATAAAATGTGATTAAACAGCTGCTTGTTATGTATTTCTTAGAAATCTACATTTATAATATTAATTTCTATCTAATTTTACTGACTTTAAAGAGATTACAGTAGATAGGATTTAGTCTTAATATCTGTCCTTTTGAAAGATTACTGTCATGGTACTAGAAGATTCTAGTCAGATGCAGGACCCCATCAGGTAAGGCAATACACAATCACAATGGGTGATATGTCTCGAAAAACAGTATTTCTGATAATTCATTTCATACTACTAAGTCCGTCAGTAAGATCTTTCTTGAGAAATTAAATTCTAAATGATAAATCTGAAAGCATTAGTTTTATTTACCTAGAATCTGGTGTTTAATGCCAGAGGCAATTTGCAGTCAACAAAAAAAGGCAGTATTTCTGTGTCTGCAGCGATTTTTTGGTATTTGTTTACTGTTTACATACAATTAAAATATTGATTTTTTTAATGTCCCGTAGCATACATCGTTTATATACAAGTATTTAGCTGTGTGTGTTTGATTGTTTGTGGTATTGTGTACACCAGAATAAGATTATTCTTATTCTTATTCTTATTCTTATTCTTATTCTTATTCTTATTCTTATGGGACTAGAACATCTCTCATGAGATAAGGTGGAGGCACTTGGGTCTTTTTAATCTGGAGAAGACTGAGAGGGAATATGATCAGTGTTTGTAAACACTTAAAGGGTGGGTATTATAGAAGGATGGTCCGAGTCTTTTTTCAGTGGTGCAGGACAAGAGGTAATGGGCAAAAACTTGAATATAGAAAGTTCCATCTAAACATGAGGGCGAACATCTTCACTTTAAGGTTGGCAGAGCACTGAATCAGGGTGCCCGGAGAGGTTGTGGAGTCTCCTTCTCTGGACACATTCCTCTGTGACCTGTTCTAGGTGAACCTGCTCTGGCAAAGGGGTTGGACTAGATAATCTCCAAAAATTGCTTCCAATCCCATATCATTCTGTGGTCTATGAATATCAGACAGTTTAACTTTATATAATAGACAGCTTCATGTTAACTAGAAGAGGGGTTATTCACCTCTTGCATTCAATATTAGAAATAATAAAAACCAAGAGCAACAACGACAGACACAGTGATTCTATTTATTACTGGGACTAAGCACTAGGACTAATTCATTACTAAGTCCTAACACTGTAAATGATAGTATAGAAACTGAACTAAAATACTATTAAACACATATAAATTAGATTAAGTAACTAAATAGTCAGATATGCTTTTAAATAGGTGTATGCAATTAACATCCAGCTTAGTATTTCATATGTTGCAAAATTGTAAAACCATCCAAGTTTTAAGAAATCTTTTGAGACATTTTTTTTTCCATCAAGTTTTTTCATCTGAGATGTCTTTATTATGTCCAAATTGACTAATGATTTATCTTGTATAAGATTTGCTATTTCTATATATTTCAGCAGACAACGGTTTTTTAAATTGTATGCCAGTGTGAAGTCTTATGACTCTAATCCAAAGTAATTCCATTTCAAATTCTAACATATCAACTAATGCTGTAGCCACCTAAAAACAATACAGCCTGCAGTGATGTTTCTGTATTCAGCAGTCCTGGTAGCTAGTGTAATGTCCTTTAGAGAAATACACTGACCACAGTAAATTAAGATTTTCATAAAGCTTAACTTCAGAAAGTCTGTTTCCTTCTGCTTTTGTCAAATAGTATATACTCACCTAAGAGAAGACAATTACTGCTTTTTAGAGGAAGAAGCATCATTGAACTGAAAGGAACTGGAAGTAGCATTACAGAGATTACAGGGTTGAGCAGTGTGCAGGTGAATCTTACTTTCCAATTACCATTTGAATTTACCTTGAGATACTGTATACTTATTCTAGAGGTCTGATTTTAAGATATATGGAAAAACTGTGTTTAACATTGTGACTTTAATTTAAAAAACAAACAAACAAAAAGCATTAGAAAACCAAATTTGGTGCAGAAATTTCTCATTCCTAGCACTGGCATTCATTGTGTGAATTAAGTACTTTTCCTAAACTAGAATATGTTTTATTTAGTCGTGATATAATTATCTTACAATTAAATACAGCTGATTGTCACTATATGTGATATTATGTCTATCCTATTTATTTACCATCAGCAGCATAAGTCATCCAGCATCTTTTGAGACTCTTGGAAAGCTCAGCACTCTCTGTGAGATGAACATCTTAGACATTCCCCTTATTTTCGCCTTTGCACACAGACTTACCCATTTATCTTAGCACTTCTGCTTAGCGCTTTGAAGCATCTACTACAACCATGTCAGAAGATAATCACATATTACAAAGTTCAAAAATAAAGAATGTATTCAGCAGAGAAAATACAGCGTACAGAAGACAGGATTCCGTATGTTTTCCCCAGGGTTAGAGAAGAATTCTCTCACCTACTCTCAGACTGTCAAGGAAAAGGTAAATAGGTAGATAGGTCTCCAGACAGCTTTCTTTGACATAAGACACATTTTACGCCTAACCCAAGAAAGGATACTGGGTATTTCAGCTATATGGAATTGTAAGAGGAACCACAGAAAATATGTGATTGCTGGTCATACATCCCAAATAGTTTCACCAATACTGTTCAATCCCAGGAGCCAAACTTTATACTTCTCCTTGTTGAACTGCGTGAGGTTCCTGTCAGCCCATTTCTCCAGCTCATTCAGGTCTCTCTGGATGGCAACCTGTCCTTCTTATATATCAGCCTCTGCTCCCAATTCTATGTCATCTGCAAACTCGCTGAGGGTGTACTCTACACCATCATCCAGATCATTAATGAAAATAGCCCCAGTATTGATCGCTAGGGTAAACTTCTAGTGAATGGTCTCCAGACAGACTTTGTGCTGCTGATCACAGACGACTGAGCCTGGCAGTTCAGCCAGTTTTCAGCTCACGTCACTACCATTTGTTTTGTCCATCCTTTACTACTTTGTTATTGAACATATTATGGGAGACAGTATCAAAAATGTAGTATAGGTTATGTGGTATTCTGTTACTTGCTTTTGTAACTTTGTCTTCCTAACACCACCATGTTTTCAAAGATGTATAGATGAGGTTGTAATTTTTCCATGTTTATGATTCATAAATAAGGAAGTAATTCAAATTAATAAGAAGTTAGATATTTTCAGGGAATTAAAAGGATCCTTACTTATGATTTATTGGGTTTATGCTAGAGAAAGTCTCTTCTGTCATACAATCTCATCATTGTTTTGTACAATTTTTAGAATAAAATATGGCTTCAGGTGCTGTAACGCAGAAGTAAGCAGTATTAAAAAATATGTATAAAATACCCTCCCACCCCTCAGAAAAAAAACAAACCAACACTGCAGTATTTTTTTTTACATATTTTCAATATGCAAAATTTTTGCTTGGACCCAGCTCACTTAAGCGTTCTATCTATTCCATCTATAACAAAGTTCTTATAAGAAAAGAGAGAGAAAGAGAGAAAGAGAGAGAGAGAGAGAGAGAGAAAGAAAGAAAGAAAGAAAGAAAGAAAGAAAGAAATGCTGTATCAAAGTCTTTATCTTTGAAACCTGAAAACTATCACTTTGAGGTGAAACAAACAAAACCCATTAAATGGCATGTTGTGTATGTCTGTATGGAAGATAAACCACATGATATTATTATGATTGATATTGTGTTTATGAAAGGTGCTCTTAAGATTTCTGGAGACCAGCTTTCCTTTTATCCACATAAGCAACACAATGAAAATGATACATTTACCACATTTTCTGTCCATGGGTCTCAACTCTGACATGCCATACCTGCTGGTGTGGCCCATTTAACCCCTAAGAAAAGAAACTTAACAAAATAATTGGTTGTGTGGATCACTTTTGTGATCTAGAAGTCAATAACTTTTCACATAGACCAGCAGTCATCCTAATTACTTTTAGCTGGTACAAACCTCTGCTGAATTTGAACTAGTGACCTGCAGATGAAAGGCTTAGCATAATGTTACCAACCTCTTCCCATCCTTTGCCTCAGCTGCTGCTGATGTTCCTTTGATCCTATAAGAAGCTTTTTTTTATGAGTTTGGAAGGCTGGTGCGTGTCAGAGCCAAAGTAATTCTGCAAGTATTTCCACAAGTCATGTGTAACATGTGGTGCTTACACTCTTGCAGCAAGAGAAGTTAACATAGTTAACATAAAGAAATTTTCTGTCACACAAGATGAAAAATAACATTGATCACATCCAAAATACCCATTTGCACCTAGCAGTCACGCCTGCAAGTCAATAGCACATGACAGCTTGGTGGCTTTCTTCTAAAATGGCCAGATAGCCAACCTTCATTTTTTTATGTTCTAAAAAACTACATTGTTACAAGTATTTCTCCTTAAAGAACTTTCTAAATTTCTCACAATTCCTATGTTAGTTTGACAGTACAGAATCAACTTCTGCTGTCGTTTCATGCAAGCACTAACTCACTGTGTCCTTGGGATATCATGGTTGTATATTTGCTGTTGTGTCAGAGACTGAATATATGCTAAAAGGGAAAATGCCTGAAGCTAAGGATAGATGAGATTTCTGCATATGACTTAGAATTGGAATCTGAGCTATCATGGATTCCTTTGGAGCTTTAAGAGACAAAACCATAGAGCTTTCATGTTTTGCTGAATTCTGAGGACTATCTTATAATTTATACCACCCAGACATAACTGAATAATTTACGGTCCAACACTATTAATAATTCTTTATGTCAGACATCTGCCCACACAAACATCATGAGCTATAGCCTATGTATTCACACTTACTAAAAAACTTGATTGCAACCAGATGGCACTTTAAAAGTTTAGGACATCTCTAAAATAAGTAAGGATGCTGGTGGAGGGTTGTTTTCCTGGTGCTGACCATAGAGATAACACGTTAAGGCTTTCAAACACCTGCCGTTAGTGTCACAGTTTTCAAAATAACTGACAAAATGAGCAAGACCCTTATTTTATGGTTTCATTATGAGTAGTCCTTTGCAAAAAAACATTTCTGTATGATTTTAATTTTCGAGCATCCAAAGCGAAGCTTCTTAACAATTTTTAATTGCTGCAACAATTAGCAAGATGGGGAGTAATTATCTTTCCTCCATTTTATTTTAGTTAAAAAACTAAAGATTTGGTTTTGTTAGCATCATCAGGTATGTTTTTCCCTGAATTTATCTTCCTATTTGTCTGTGATCAATCTGCTGACTCATGAAGAATTCAGAAGGGTGTTATTTTTTTTGTGCCTAACCTGAGTTATAAATTCAATTGCTTCTTTCACATGGGATCTTTTCTGCAGTATCATGCTAACCTGTCATTTAATCAAAAGTCTTAATCACTAATATTTTTTTCATAATGTGATTGCAAGGCTCTATGAATTCTTGAAAGGCTCATATTTTGCCATGTTACACGTAGCTGCTCAGAAGAATAACATTGCATTATCACTCTCTCAAAGTGACACATTTTTTGAATGCATTTTTTGAACACATTTAAGCCAAAGCATTCAAATAAGTGTGTCAGTTCTGCTTTGGTTTTGGTTTTGGAAACCTTTGTATGGTGATTTAATAAAATCTCATAGCTGAGAGGCAGTTCAGTTTATTTTAAGTTGCATGAAGACATGTAGTACCAACGACCACATTTTATTTCATTTTGGTGAACAGAGACCCAGATTTCATGTCTCTTCACTCTATGTATAGCATTCTTTTGTGGAAAATAAACAATTATTCCTCTAATTTGAAGCTAAGTCCTCAATACAGCAGTACTCTAGACAGTTTATACTTAATTTAACTTCTTTTAAGGTGCCTTTGAACATGTGAAAGAAGAGACATTGTAAGTCAAAACTGAAAATGAACTGAATGAACCCAGTAGTGTCCAGGTTTCTTGTTCTGCAAGAATTTCTGAGATATTACACTAATATGTGTGTTTAAAAGGCACTTGTAAAAGATAGGTATTTATCTTCTCAGTATTTTGATGAGCACTCAATGGATGTTCTAAGTTATATATTTTCAATTTTTTTTTTAATTAAATATTGGAAAGAAATAATTTTAAAAGGCAAATTGTCTTTCCAAAAGGACATGGGCAATTCAAGTCATCCTTATCAGAATGTCACATTCCATAGTTTTCTGAACAAAGGTGACTCCAAACCACGTTTCTACAAAACAGCTTTATTTTCCCAAAGGCAGCAGAAGGAAACTGTATTTCTGAACCAGCTTGATTTAAGATCACAAATCAAATGAATCTTTACTGCATGCAAAAGTAGAATTGGAAAGAATCAGCTAAGTCCTTGTATCCAGTCCTCCATGACTCCAGCCAGCCTTATGAAGGCCTTTCAATCTAGCAGAGTTAAGAAAATAGGTACTGAGTTAAGAAAATATGTGCATACACACAAGCCACCTCACACAGTATTTAGATGAAACTTTTGACTGAAACAGAGAGGATGAGAGAATGGGAGATTAAAAATGTTGTTTTGTTCCTGCACATGCAAGAAAATTTAGGTGCTGACAATGGTTTTGATATGTGATATATATATATACATAACCCACTGAAGACAGCCATATGACAACCTAAAATGATTTGGTTGTGTCCTAGCTTATACATTCAGTTCAATTGGATAATTCAATATATAGAGCAATAGCAAAAGAAAATGAAAACCAAAACCAATTCAGTGTTGGGAATCTGATGTGCAGCTGCTTCATGCCAATACCATGAAGGTCAGTACCATAAAAAGAAACTTATGGTACCATTCATTTAGCTATACAGAATATAATTTTATTTATTTATTTATTAGATTAACACATACTTAAATTGAATGTCTGCAGACTTGTTGACCCTTATAGAATAGCAGAAACTACAAATGAAGGCATTTTTGTATGAGAGAAGGACTATTAATTAAAAAAATATATATAGAAAAAAAGTCATATAAACAGAGGGATCAAAATTGTATAGGTTTTTGATGTGTAGCTTTCACATTATAAATCAAAGTAATATTTGCCCGGCTTTCCTCAGAATTATGTTAAATGCATTAGTTTTCTGGTTTTCTTTATTTTCACAATGAAATCTCTATTTTTTTTTTTAAGTTAAAAAGTAAACCTATCACTCCTTTAATCCTGATATGTTAGGAGTGGGTTAAACTGGAAAACTGGGGGGGGAGAAGGTCTAAACTGGAAGTTGGCCAAATGGGTATAGTCTGGAACCTCCTTAAATCACATGAAGTTCAACAGGAGCAAGTGCAAGGTTCTGCACCTGGGCTGAAAAAATCCTCACCATCAGTACAGACTGGGCAACGAGGTGTTAGAAAGCAGCCCTGAGGAAAGAGACTTGGGGGTACTGACGGACGAGAACCTGGACATGATCAGGCAGTGTGCACGTGCAGCCCAGAAGGTCAATCATATCCTGGGCTGCATCAAAAGAAGTGTTGCCAGCAGGTCCAGAGAAAAGATTCTGCTCTGGTGAGACCTCACTTGGAGTACTGTGTGCAGGTCTGGAGCCCTCAATATAAGAAGAACATAGACCTGATGGAACGGGTCCAGAGGAGGGCCA
>BJBW01009061.1:0-21049 GCA_004320125.1 Scolopax mira
GAGAGAGAAGGGAGAGAGAGAGAGAGATAAAAAAAAGGGCTTGGAATTCAATTCAGAACCCACAGTAATTTACAAGATTTACCCAGCAGATTACCCTTTACAGAGTCCTGTCAATATAAGGAGAAATAGTCCAGAAATTATATCAACTTTCACCTTAATATATTGTGTTGTACCTTGAAAGTTATTCATCACTACAAGGCTCAGACAAGTTCCATTAAGGATTTCAGGTTCCGTAGGCTTTAATGTTTTTCTCAGACAGTGCATTCCAGAATAATGCTGGTCATAACTATTTTTTCCAAGCACTGCACTCACAGAACTCTTGCCTTGACACTACCCATGGCAGCGTACGTGACTAAAACCATGCAAGAAACACCTGGGCAAAAAATAAAGAACAAGCCCCAAAATACCACCCTAACGGAAATTAGGGAAAGTATCATCATTAGTTTATACTCTGACAATATTTTTGTGCCAACTAAAAAATACTTGTGGATTTTTTTTTCGTTGCAGCAATGGAATGACATTATGCAATCTTATCAAAGCAAAAAGATAATCCCACATTATAACATGTAATTAAAACCACACGGTTCCCATAGCAACAGGTCAGGCAAACAAATAATTTGGTGATGGGCACAGCAAAAGTGCACGAACAGAACTGGGTAACTCAATGCTAAAGAAATGTTATCTTGATTGTAAGGGCAAGGTTTCCAGAACTTTTAAAAAAGCACAAAGATATTATGAGGACAGCCTGCCCAATGGAAAACAATAACCTATGAGTTTAATTTTCTCTTTCTCAGAACTAATTTAAAAAAAAACCCCAAACTTATTATGCGTTTTGCACAAATAAACCTTTACAGATCTATTAAAACACTTTTACTAGAGTATTCAATTTTACATGTTGGTGGTTTTGGGGTTTTTTTCCACAGGTTGTCCTTCCTTCAGAACACTATGCCAAAAACATTATTCTGGAAAATCAGTTCATAAAACAGTATTCTGCAGAGGATCTCTTCTTCTATACAGGTGGTATCTGTTCAGCATGTGTCACATTGTGTATCCATTCTATGGGCACAGGTACTTACATATATTGTACTTTCTGCAAACTTCATGATTACTCATCCAGCACAGATTCACCTAAATAAGGACAGATATTTGTAGACTGTCACAACATGCCAAAATTCCAATGAAATGTCCCGAGTTCATTCTGTCTGAAAATGATCTGTAGGAGGCTGGGGACTGAGACCATGGGATTGAAAGAGAGGAAGGATAGAGCAAGCCTCAGAGAAATTGGCTGTCATTTATATTTCACTGGATTTCTAATCCAGTGAGTCCCTTAAATAATTTTTATTCTCTTTGAGATTTCTTTAGACCACCATACAACAGTACTGGAAACCAGTGCTGCTCCAATAAACTGTGACACACAGATTAATAAAAAAATGGGGGTATGCTTTGAATATTCTATTCATTACTTTATCTGTACTTATAAAATACCAGTAAAGACTGAAAATTGCAAATGAGTCTGCAGTTCATAAATTTTAGGGATTTTTTTTTCCCTGATGACATATATTTGCCTGAGAGAAGAGGAGCAGTATCTTTGTAAAATGGGTTATCCACCTACATAGCTGTGGCAGAAAGACTGAACAGTACAGAGAGCCCTTCTCAGGAAATGTGAACATTAGTATGCTTTTCAGATATTCAAACCCTGCTGGATTTATGAACTTACCCTTATTAGCCTGTTAGAAGCTTATTCAGCTTATCTTCCTTCTGCTACGGTTGTCTGATAACTTTTGCTGAGAGGATAATAAAAGTTGCTTCTGATGACACCGGCCACTACAATCCAAGCTGAGCTGAAGCTGCCAACTAGGACTGCTGTAGAGAAGCAACAGTGTGGGCCGAAACTGGCGGTTTGATTTTTAAATGCTGCTATCTGCAGTACTCACAAAAAGCTGAGTAGAAAGACAGAGAATTCAGTTCTACAGCATAAACTGAGAAGAAAGATGGGACAGGGATAGACAGTTTCTATTGTACCTATTTTAATTCTTCTGAACTCAAGCCCTGAAATTTAGAAACTCACCCATAAACCAAAGAGGAAGCATATAGGCATCCAAAATGGTCCTGCAATAAAGCCCCATGCAGCCCAGGTCTGACAACTGGCAAGCCTGTGTCCAGTTGCTCCTTAGTCTGATAGTGAGCTCAAGGTCATCAATTTAGGATGAACTGCCAAAACTGTGCTGTGAGTTCCAGCTAGCCTGCTATCAGTTTCAGATAATTTTGCATACTACTATCAGGAATTATCTTCCTCTTTCTCAGAACAGACCTGAACCATTCAACAGCATGCAAGACTAGAACAAAAACTCCTCAAAAACCAGTCTCAGAGTGCCTAAAAGTCATAAAAAATTTGGGGGTAAATAGGGCCACAACTGCAGCACTGACTGCACAGCTGAAGAACAGAAAACACCTGGGACTGCAATTAGCAGACAATTTCAACATCTGTTTTCATCAACTATATTAATCATGCCCCAAAATACTCTGGAAAACACTAGGTCAGATAACCACTCTAAGGTAAACAGTCTAATTCCACAATCCAAGAAATTCACATCACCATTCAAGAAGCTGGACAGAAATGGAGAAGTTTTACATCAAAGGCATAATAACAACATAAACCTTCTAGTGTAAAGCACATTTAACTTGGATTTTCTTCAACTTCTTGACGATAGACCTATAACGCTCTATCATGCAATCAAGTTATTTCTTCTAAATGTTAAGAAAGCAGAAATTAGAGATAATTTTTGGATATTTATGGTTTGGTTTTTGACAATAAAGGTAATAGAGAGTACAGAATTCCTGTTATTTATTTTCTATGAATAAGATCTTCTAAATTAGCAAAGGATTGGGTATTTTTAACTAGCATTCAGCCCAGGAATAACCTGGGAAGAGAGAAAATAAAGTTTCTGTGAACAAATAGAATAAAAAAATTTATTTCTTTTTTTCAAAAACATTATGTCAGTACTTTTCCATTTTTACAAATAAAGTAAAATAATATAGCCGTAGTGATTTAATAATCACTAAGTGATTTCATCCAGCTGGAAATATTTTTATTCCAGTTATTTTTAATAATAAAGACTAGATTTAGAATTAAAGTGGATTTACCATTTACATCATTGAGATATGAATCAGCGTTGTTGATGGTTTTGACCAATATATTTCAGTGGCTAAGGGTACTTGCCCAAAGTGAATTTCTTCCTGCCTGAATCAATACATATATTGGAAGAATCTCCCACAAAGATGTCTAAGTAAGAGGTAAAAAAAAAAAATAACCCAATGGAGGCAATGGGATTATAGGGACCAGTCCTCCATAGTAAAGTTATTCATTTTTAACTTGTAACTAAAAAAAAAATCCATTGAATCCAAGACTTGCTCTTCAAAAGGGAGTGTATGTCTTCAGTTCTGTACATAATCTCCAAGTCCACCTGTCCCCAGTCTAGCCCCCAATGATCAAAATGTTGTTTTAGAAACCTGAAATACTGCACCATTCAAGACTGTTTCTTTTTCCATTTTTGTGCCAGACAAATTTGACACAATTTTACAAATACCACTAGCAATTAAAAGCTGCATTTTTAGGTGAATAAATGTCTTGCCAAAACAGATGTCACCCAACTCAATATAGAATACTAGCTTCAAATTGTGAAATTCTTCAACAGTACACAGGGCACAGTGTGACACTATGTACACAGCCCATCAGAGTTCCCCCATGTTGCTCCCAATCCATATATTACAAGCTGTTCAGTGCCTGTTTTAATTTCTTTTCTCTTCTGGTAAATGTCATCACTAGTTGAAATTGAGACCACCTGGAATTTTTCTTTTTTTTTTTTTCTCCCCTAAAATGAACTACAAACAGGTCATTGGTTACACCTGTTAAGAGAAGAGCTTGGCCAGATCTCTCTCTCTTAGAGAGAAAGCTTCTGAAGAGAGAAGCTTTTGAAGTGTGCGATATAGTTAACATTTAAGGTGACCAGAATAAAGATAGGCTCTCAATCAAAGACAAAAAACAAAAAGGAAACGAGTGTCACTTTCACAAATCCAGCTACAACAGTTGTTCACAATATTTAAACTGAGAGGTGAAAGATGACTAGAATAAGTGAGCACTTGTAGCTTCCCCTATTTTTTCTTAAATTTGCCACCAATGTTTACTTTAGAGTATTCCTGTTTAACTACACTTCACAATAAACTGACTTTGTTCATCTAAGAGATGTATGCATTTCATCGTGCTGAAATGACCTCATGTCACTATTGTGTATTTAGTGATAAGAAGGTCTCATTCCAGCAATAAAGCCATGTGGAATGCATTACTCAAAGGCCTATTAAGTATAAAACATTCAGAATTTATTTACTACAGTGAGAGAACAGAGTCCTTAAAAGGTTATTTAGGCTATAGCATGGAGACTAAAATATACCCAGCATCCCATTGACTTGACAGCCTGCCATAACTGTCTCTATAGATTTAATTAGAACACAATACACAAACACACACACACTCTTTTCTGGGAAAACGTTCCCAATTACAAAAAGCCACAAGAAGAATAGCACTGCTTTTGACGGCTGGTATGCACATATTGTCATAATCCCACCGGATATCTACTGTAAGTGAAAGGTATGCATCTTCCTGAAGCTCTGAAAGGTAATGTCAGAGGGAATAAAAATCAGTCAGAGTCGTAGGCCCAACCACCTGTGTGACACATTGCTGACTCCTGCTTTTGCTGAGGGGAAGAAGATTGCTTGCCATTTTTCTTTACCAACACAACCCATACATCTATTCAAATCAGAAACAGGATTTGGGGGAAGAAAAGAAAATGCTTTTCAAGTCTCTGTCTCCATTGAAAATATCACAGCTCCACCTTGAGGCAGGACCCAGCGAATGTTGGTATAAGGCGCAGTCGAGCTGAAGACACTTTATAGCGTGCACCGTCAGTCACAACCATCCAAAACATAGACTGACATCCTCCCAGTGCCCCTTTCAGATTACCTTCTCAACAGAAAAGAAGGCACGTGTGCACATTTGTGTACATTTGGACAAATTTACAGCCAAAACTTAAATACATATCAAATTTTGAAGCGCAGTTCCCTTATGGTATAACATAAGGGGGCCTGACAGAAGTACCCCTTCAGGTACAGGAAGTATTAAAGTTTCTCTCCAAGGAGTGCACACAAAGTTCAGAAAATTATTTTCCCCGTTGTTGTAGTCTTCCTAAATGAGAAATAAAAAGACGAATATATTTCAATGTTTCGTTTGAATCAATTTTCAAATATTTTGAGGTAATCAGCTATTTCAATATGCTGCTAGGCATATTGTAACCTGCTCTTCAGTACTAATGAAATCGCTTGTTTTCAAATGGGTTATTTCAAAAACTTACATGCAAAATATAAACTTGCATATTCTTCAGTCTACTTCAGGACTTTTATTTTTATATTACAATGTAACAGCATTGAGAACCTTTCTAATAAACCTAAAATATGTCAGTTAGATCAGCAAGTCAAGACAGACATAAAAAAACCCTAGGTCACATTTAAACGAATGGTCATTAGGATACCAAGATAAATTTGTTATGGCCTGTGCAATAGATCTGGTGGAATGCTACCAATAAGCATAAACAGTATTTGCAACAGGAAAGCAGAATAGGCTATACCTGTAGAAGAAAATGATGATAGAAAAATTGGAAAGATTCAATGCAGTTCACAGCTATAAAGGAAAGAGGGCACTTGAGTAGTCAACTTTAGTAAAGAGTTGAATTAACCATGCAAGGTAAGCCTATTAATGTTCTTTGCCAAATTACTTAATTTCTAACTTTAAGGGAGACACAATGTTATTGTGATGTGAAAATGCTGTACAAAAATAAGCATTTATCTTGATTTTAAAATTCATTCAATATCTAAAATTTGCAATGCAATCCCTTTTGTGGTTTATTAAAATAAGTGTTAGTGAAACATAATTTTCATTCTATACAGCTGAACAGCCTCATAAATTTATGAGTGCAACAGATGTTTCTCCTGGCTCATTTAGATTACTTCTCCTTACATTCCCCTCAGCTGATGAGGTGCCCTTCTACATTACAAGGAATTCCTTTTACATCACAGTGGTACAGCTGGTTAAAAACACTGTCTGCACTCATAAATGCCTGGATTGTATTTAGCCACACTACACAGAACTTAAGAACGGCTACAGAAAGCTGGAGATGAAGTTTACATTATACTGATTGTCACTTGCACACATCCAATGGTTAAGCCCCTAAGTGCTGTTTATGCTGTCAAAATAAGCCAAAGTAGGATTTTACCAGCATTTGTTTTGTGGTAGCCATTTGGACCAGCACACGTTCAATCTGTGATTAGCCATTTTTTCTAGCCACTGTAGCTTTGCTTTTTCTAAAGGGTACACCACTGTAGTGCTCATAAACAAAAGGAAGAAGTCTATCCTCTTAAAGTCCAATTATTTTTCTTTCCAAAACAATTACATCAACAAATCCTCCTGTTAATAAGAGCGTAGTAATTCATACAAAGTCTATAATGTTATTTCTATTGCCACAGTGCAGCGAAGCCCTAGCCCACACACTGGGTTCCTGTTCCCTGTCAAACAGCTTCAGAACTTATTCCTAGAAATAGGAATTTCTAGAATTAGGAGCTCTGATTCCCACAAGACTCAATTAACTCCACCCTTAAACACGCAACTATTTCAGTAGTATAGCCAGTTAGACAAAACATGCTGAAATCCATTTCAACTTACTTGTCCAGCCACAGAACTCACTTCTGTTAACTACTTCAGCTCTTCTAACTAAAATAGATTAAATGATAAATTTCTTCTACTTCTTGACTGCATGAGCCCAAGCACTTGCTTTCTCACAAATATTCACCTTCCCCCCCTCCCCCCCTCAAAACTAGCTTACTTTGTCAAACATTATAGCTGGTAAAATTGCTTCCATATAATTTAAATATGGAAAAAAGTGCTTACAGAAGAAGATGCACTGAAACACCTTTGCTGTAATAGCCAGTTTTGAAGGAGATACATGTGGAACTTAGAGTTTCTAGGAGCTGTGTTACACCTCTAGTGGAGGTGCAGTGAAATGCAACTTTAGGAGGATCTACATACCCACATTTTTTTTGGTTGGTTTTTTTTGGTTGTTTTTTTTGGTTTGTTTTGGTTTATTTTTTTAAACAATTTACTGAAGTAAGAACCTTCAAGGCTAGATGGTTAAATATTTCGTACTGAAGAGTCGGTTTTACAGTACTAAATAACCAGTAGTACCACTTTGTCAGTTTAAAAGGCTCTATTTTCCATCCTGCTTTACTAATGGAAGACTTTATTAATCAAAAGCATTACATGTTGATGCAGAGGGAGCATTTATTTATCAAGAAGGTATTTTTTTTCTATTGTTCAGAAACGACTAGCACCTAAAGCGACTTTAATTTTGTTTGGTTTTGTTCAATAGCAGACTTTAATTTGGAAATCACCATAGGCAGAGAAATTTACAGCAATAATTAAACATTAAAAAATAATTTTTGAAAAAGCTCTTGAGAGGTTTTGTAGAGGTTTATTTCTTACCATATGATGCCCTTCATGTAGCTTTTAAGTTGATCCAGAATGTTAGAGCTGTGCTCTGGTCATTCACTTGAGCTACGTGGTGTTAAGTCACAAAAGGGAGAAGAAAACAACTGTCACATCTGTTTGGGGTTGCACACCTCTGTTAAATAAATGGGTCCTCAGACAGGGAATTACAGTAGTTTTGTTAATTTTAGGAGTCTGATCTACTTAAATAAGTACTATTGATGAATAAGTGTCTGACAAGGCTATCAAAACAAAGGCAGAGTTAACATTAACATTTACAATAGCGTCAAGATGTTGAGTCTACCTGTCAGATGGTAGTCTTGGCTAAGAATTGATGCTTAAAACAAATCTATGTGTTCCCCAACCCTTTTCTAGGGGGCGAAACAATCTACTTCTGAGACAAGAAAGGCCTATCCCACACAACATCATACCTTGCATTTTATTTCAGTAATTGAGAGGAAGCAGACTACACTTTGGTTAGAAAGCAGTTCCACTGTCAGCTTTGAAAGATTTGTTTCCACCACAAATCCTTCCTTTCAGAAATCAAGCGTTCAGAAAAAAAAAACACTACAGAAAATAAATACATACAAGATTTCCAGCAAATCTTTCAGTGTCATAACTGTTAGCTTACAGAATAATTCTGAAAATATGGATTTGATTCTCAGGTGGAACAGCTTTAACCCAGTTTTATTTAGCAATGCTGCCCAGGTACAGCAAACTTACTTGTAATGTCATTTTAGGGTTGTTGATATTATTCATAATAGTAACAAAATTAGGAAGAAAGATTCCTTTTCCTTTAAGAAATGCTATTTCACATACAGAGATAAATTTCAGAGACTATGAGAAAAGAATTGCTCCATTCTGAGGTATTTTAACAGCTAGAATTCAGGCCAGAGATATATCAGGTGCTCAGAGGCTTTTATGGTCAACTTTATACATAGGCGAACCCTTTAAATCATATTCAGATTTTCCCAAATTTAAGTTTTTCTTCACAGAAAACTAATGAAATTCACATTCTGATTACGCTTATGTAATAAGCTAACAAACTGGGGTCTAAATGATACAACAGATTCTCCTTCTGGGTCTGCCACTAGGCTGACTAAAGCTATAAACCTTATTACTACATTAAATCTAAAATTCAATTATGATACACTGAAGATTTACATTCTAATCCCTGAAAATTTTACTCTAAATGTGCAATATGAAGTCAGTACAATACAATAAAATACAAGAACAGGTTATATCTTCCAAATCAGACTATTTAATTATACAGGTGGAATTCAGGCCTACAACAACATAAAAAACCCACGTGCCCGTGGTCAAGAAAATAATTATTTTGTCACATTTCCATGAGAAACCTTCCATGCATGCCATGATTAAAATCTGAACACCTCTTTGCTAAGTGTAATTTATTTTAAATCCAGCAAATATTGCAGCAGAACTAGAATGTGAGATTAGTTTTATTTTCAAACATTTTACCAATTTCTCTAAAGGATGGTATGATAAAAAAAAAAAAAAAACAGAAATTGTCCTTGTAGCTTTTGTCTCCCTAGCCCCAGATTTAAATGTGGAGTTACTTAGTTTACTGTTCTTTCAAAAATTTGTCTAAACTTAAAAGAAAAATAATAAGAAATTATTATTTTTTTCTGAAAAGAAGCATCATAATGTATAAATACCTTGATCTAATATTCTGCATTTAAAATCCTAATAAAATATTAATAGTACAAATCTACAGGAATAATGATTATTGAATAGTATTGAATATTTTAATAATTACCATGTACCTTAGGATTTTAGTCAAAGAGAAAAACAAGCCTAAAGAAAAATGTGTGCATCCTTACTGAATTACTAGAGCCCCAGCAAATTACTGTGGATATCCAGGCAATCATTCACCTGCTGCTATCAAACTAAAAAAGAACAGTTACCTTGGCAACTGCCATATCTCATATTATGCTGTCTTACTTCCAAGACAAAAACATGGTCTTAGGAGAGAGTTGTGGAGGCCATGGAGGTTTTACATTTTCATTGGCAATGTCCTCAGAGACACCACAGCAGTCTTATAAAACTATCCAAATTCTCAATCAGATAGAAAATAAATGCATTTTCATTATATGAAATTAAATGATGTCTGTATATAGTCTCCATCTTCATTAATATATGGACCATAAAATTTGTAGGGGGAATATTATCTCAGTATTAAAAATACACAGCTAAACTATACACTATATAGCAAAAACAATTCATAGAAAGAAGGGAAGGTGTTCAGTGACTTTAGGATCTGTGCTTTTCACACTCTGCAATGTCACAAAAACTGAAGATGTTCTTGGCATTACTTACTTATACATATAAGTACAGGCTGAATATGTGTGCTTCCTTCAGCTGCACAGTGGCTACAGGAACTTCTACCACATTAGCCAGCTGCAAACTAAAATTTAACCGGCTCTGCCCTTCCTGCATCCAGCACTTTTCTGACACACTCCAGGGTATCCACAGGGAACCTTGGCCAGCTTGAGTTCCTCCTACCTCCTTATTCCTTCCATTGCCTGCATCCCAATTACCTACAGCTTTCCAGCCACTTTAGATATTCTAGCCATTTTCACAACAAACGTTCTGCAGCAAGGTAATATAGCGCTTTTCAGAGACTTACGTTTGTAGACACTACATGAAAAGTTCAACTTTCTCAATTTTAAGCACTGGTTTTGACAGTTTTCACTTTAGCACATGCAATTGAAATGCAGAATTGAGGTACTGATGTTTCTAAAATAAGGAAATAAACCAGGCTGATCTGAACTCAAACTTCATGGCTCACTAATATTTTTTTGCTGATGTATTTACAGATGTTCTTCAAACACCACCCACATGCCTGAATGGGAATTGTGAAACATCATATCAACTACAGTTAGCTCAAATCACCTAAGCTTCTTTTGCCTGATTACAGCAGAGTAATGCCTCTCAAATTTATTTTACACAGGAAAACCTGTGTAATAGAGATTCCTCTGAAGATTAATGTAATACTACCAATATTTTATCCAAAATGTAGATGTTTACTATGTAAAGAATTGTATAGAATCTTGTCAAATGTATTACAGGATACTAACTGTAGCATCACTTGCTGACAGCATCACACACACACACCACATGAGCTAGAACTGCTGAGATTTGAAGGAGTTCTACAAAACATATTTCTTTTGATACCGAGTTATGCAGAAATTTTTCCAAAGCAGAACACTCTGTTTTTATACAGTCTGATATAAAACTTAGAAACTATGAAGTTAATTTTAAATAGGTCTAAAAAGGTGACAATTATTATGAAAAAACAATTTAACATGTTTGGCTTGGGAAGCCTCTGTACTTTAATGTATACTATATTACGCTACAACAATGGCACCCTGAAGCCTAACTAAAATTTCCATTTCAATCTTGAAAGAAAAGATTTGACATTTTGATAGTGTGAAAAAAAAATATTTAAATAACAGTTCTTAAAAATTATGGGGAACAATGGCTGTTTCTATTTCTACACAAATAAGAGTGCTTATATATTGACCTTTTTCAAAACAAAAAGAAGGAAAAAATCTACCCCAACACCTTATAAAGGCAGGTACAGGATATTTAAAGCAGAACTGTTTAAGACAACAAGGATGCGGTATATTGAGAATTATACTACAGAACACAAAATCATGTAGTCAAACTCTTGGGTTACTTCCACCTAATGACCAATGATTTCTGTTGATGACACACAAAATAGCTTTTGTACCTGCAACCTGTCAATGCTGTCAACTGAATCTTTATCAGATGGACCAAATTTGACATAATTTCTGTTTAAAATGCATGAAAGCATTTTGGTAATTGTGTCTGTGGATCTATTCATTTGACAAGTTACATTGGTGTTATTCAAGTTATTTCATTCTAATGTTTTCCTAGTTAGTGTGATGCTCAGCCTGAAACTATTTAAATTCATCTTAAGGAAAAAAATACCCACAAAAAAAAAACCCACACAAAAAACCCCGCCAGAAATCCCTTCACCTCCCTCAACCCTTTCGCTATATTAATATAGCAAAAGCTAGAGACAGTGTATGAATCCAAATGTTTTTGTTCCATTTTAGACATCGTTTTATATATACATTTTAGATCCAGAAGCCTCTAGAGATCTTAACTACTATTTCCATTTATACAGTATAAAAATTATCTAAGCATCTCTGAAGTCATATGTAACCTAAAGTAAGGTTTCTCTTGCCTTCCTAACTGACCACTGCACATTTTCATTACCTAACCTCCACACAGGACCTTAACAAAAGAAAGAAAAGAGTCAGAAATGAAATTTTCCAAGAAACTGTAACAAGTCAGTGTATCATCATCTTGCCAAGATGTGAAAAATTCTGTTTATTTGATTCTCGCTGATCTGAAATAAGGATAGAGTTCTTCCACATCCCAAGTCATGGACCTATAGCTTGAACATTTGTAAGCAAACCTTTCTTCCTCCTATGTCCAGACTTGTTCTACTTTGTATAAATAGCATAGCTCAAAATATTGTGCTTTTATTCAGAAAAAATACTCTTGTTTTATCATATTTTCTATGGTTGTTAGTGTTGCTTTTCTGGTTTTATTTTAATCTGTGGATAAAGTACCACAGAAATTTATGATTCATGCAACTCCTTGAACAGGGAGGTAATTTTCAGTGTTATTACATACTACTTTTATTATTACTTTTACACTGGCTTTAGTCTTCTGTTTATACTAGACTAGTCACTGAAAATAGCAGCGACTCTCTGTTTTACAGTACTGCTACCCAGTAATGTAGTTGGAGACAGTTGGTGAGACAAGAAACAGAAAATCAAAGATTTTATAGCCTGTGAATAGAAATAATTTCCAGTTTCTCATTACAGTATAATTTATCATGATATAGCCTTGTGTTTTGGTGTAGTTAGAGAGTTTAATATCTGTTTTACTGTCCTGTCATTCTTTGCTGGAGCCTTGGTGTGCTGGCAGCTATTGCAGGAAGCCAAGTCATCATGAAGCGAGGCCAAACACAGGATTTTTTTAACTGTACTTTCCAACAAATACTTATTTCATACTAGAATTTTGGGTAGACATTCTTCATGTGACAAACTAGAAGGATGGAGGAGTAACTTTGCACTATTTGTAACAGAAGAGCTATATATTTGAGAGTAGCATTAACAATAGATTAATTTCACATTACTACTACTTACTAGGAGAATATTAAAGTTTTTATTAATGCTTTTACTCAAAACTGGATTTTATTAGTATTTTACTAATTTCTAGTTGTACAACACTCCTAACTCCGTAAGTGCACTCCTAGTATACAGACAGAATTTTAGAGAAAGGGGATTACCTTTACAAAGGATTAAAAATTAGGAATGTGAGTTAACATCTGTACATTTTATCTTTCTATACTTTTAAATTAAAGAGGGCTGTTTATTTCCATACCAAATTTATATTACTGATCTGACTTGTTTCATGAGGTTTTTCAGGTATTTTGCCTTTTCTTTATATTATGTATCTTTCTTTGGAAGAACAGACCTACTTCTTAATTTTAATAAACACACACACAGAAAAAAACAATGTATCAATAATTTAGATTATTCAAAATACCGTAGTCTAACAGTCAGATTTGGGTTCCCCAAACTAGAAGGAAGAGAGAGAATACAGGAATCATACCTTTAATACAACCTTTTCTCCTACAGAGGTCTAAAAGTCTAATGCATGCACTTCACACACATTACCATAGTTATGCCTATTTTGCAGGCAGGTTAACTACAGCACACAGAGATGAAGCATCTGTCTCATCACTGCTCTGTCATTAGATTAAGAGTAAAGAGACCCTTAGATGCCCTATATTCCAATCTGATACTTTGCCATTGCTTCTGATTGCAATATTATTATAATTGATGTCAGAGGATTCAAAATCAAGTCTGAAGTCATTACATACAAATGATACCACAATTTTAATTTTATTAAAGTAAGAAAATAGCTGACAACTGAAGCCATCCAGTCCGATGTGCCTCTTAACCTCAGAAAATGCCTGAAATAATCAGAAATCCAGCCTTAGGACTGCTGCTATGTTAACGTAGTCAGTGAAGGATACAGATATCTCTGGTACTGACAACAGCTAAGAACACTGAAATGCTAAAGTGCAGAACTAAAAAAGTAAACAATAACTCATCAAATTAAGTAAAATATAAGTGTTGAAGGCTGAAAGAACATGATTAAGAGTACATGGAATGATAAGCAACATTTGAAAGAGAAAAATTTAGTCCTTTTTAACCACAGCATAAAGCAAGGACAGCATGATATTACTAGTGCAATTATAAGTTTCTGCATACTTTCAAGAAGTTCTGAAATAATTCTAGCAACCAATGAAACATATGGTATTGGTATATAGTCAGTTAAGATCAACTGTCAAACTATAACAGTTTATGTTTCTTAGGAGTCTTGTTTTGGTTTTAACAAGAATTCAGTAACCACTAATTTTGGAATACATGATTTGGTTAATTGCAAGTCATTCACCTTTCTCTTAGTTATTGCACGCTCTATGTTTCCCAGTCATTCCTTGGTACTTCCCTAATATCAAGCTAGTCTTCCTACCAACATACTATTAATCTAATTTATGCTAGCACTTTTCATATTTGGTGTGGGATATTTTCTTTTTCAAATACATTTTATTCCCCTATCTCACAGGCTCTTCCAAAAATCTATACTTGTACAGCATATATTCTGCATAAAAGCATGTGACATGTTTTAAAGGCATCTCTTAGCAAGTGTGAAAAGCTTACTCTGACAGTTTTCAAAAACTTGGAGAACATTACTTTAGGAAGAACTCAGTATAGTTATTTCTGTCTTCCTGAGATTGTTCATAAAGTGAGAATGTTTCCTGCTCAAGGGTTAATTAGTTTCTTCTCTTACTTGACACTTAAAGTCAAAATTCTGTTTGGGATGTTGTAATCATTTCCACAGTAGCCCATTACAATATCACAAAGATGTAACTCTTTAGTGAATAAAAGCAGTTTGTTTGAGCTCATGCAGTCCTGTGCTCATTCTAATATATCCAGTAATTACATAAGAAAAATAGTCAGAATGCTAATGCCTATTTTGTAGGGCATTTTCCAGGTTTTTGACACAAACACTATTAGTTGAATTGCACTCAGTCTCAGTGCAGAGCAACTGAGAGTTATTTTACCTGCACTTACAAAGCCCATGTCCAGCGCAGTGCTGGGATACAAAGGAATGCTGCCAGGAGTTCTGATTTATGCTGATTGCGCACTGGCCTGCTAGGATTCTCACTCAGGTTTAAAAAAAAAAAAAAACCAAACAAAAAAAGCCCAGAACCGATGCCACTGAGAACAAAATATAATAGCCATATATCTTGTTTAATATTTTAAGCAAGGAAAAATAAAATATATATGAAGGCAAATACCACACAAGGTTCAAAACTGACATGTCATGGAGAAAAAAAAATGAAACTTTCAATTGGCATCTTAATTCTTTTCCTTCAATGCCCAAGTCTTGTGCAGCATTAGGATCATTGTGTAAGAAATCTCAAGTGTGGCTTGTTTCCCACTACCATTTTCACTTATGGATCCAGGATGTTTATCAGCTAGATCATGACTCTCGCATGTGAATAATTACTTGGGATTTTATCAAAATCTGAGCAGATTTCATCCTAAATTGTGCTGGAATAGTCACTTAATGTTCTAAATGAAAACGGCAGCAGTGCAATTACTTTGCAGTAATTACTTCTCTCAACACTAAACCTAAAACCAAGCTGTTCATATGAAATCCCTCCATTACTACCTGGAAAAACACTTGAGCTATTACACCAGATTCTGTAGGTCATTATTACAGCTCTGCATCTTGGAAACATTAACCAGCAGTAGAAAAAAAATGGCAAGCAATATTAAAATCTGCCATTTTGAGAATAATGTTTCAAAACAGACTGCTGGGCTCCCATTATGCCTGAGAGTTCTAACAGTTTTCAGTAACGGATTCACACCACCAACAACATTTTCACTGCACAGGAACCGAAAACGGACGGATTGTCCTGTTATCAATTTGGGCTCAGTGAAGAATTGTTGCTGATCAGAATGTTGAATCCAGCCCACTGTTTTAATTGCTTAACTGTGAGAAAAAGAAGAATCCCTACTAAATTACTCCTCCTGTCTCCATGTATTTCAGCTGTGCACCTGTAACACTGCTGTAACACTGGAATCTCAACCTATTCCCTCCTGTCTGAAGCAAAAATACAACACTAAGTATTTTCTGCATGTTTTTCACAACACATAGATTTTCAGGCCACAGTTGAAGCAAGGGGTTCTCAAAAGCAATTAAATCTACAAAACAAAGTGCTGCTCCTCCATTGTCTCTTTACATCTTTCTATGTTGTCTTAAATTAGGGTGCAATATAGAAAGGACACCAAGATGTTGATAACACCTGGGCACAACAGGGCATAACGTTGTGTAGCTAAATACATTTTTCACATTACAAGGTTAACAGAAGTGAAGTCCACATAAAGCATGCGATTGTCACCTTTCCAGCAGACAGTAGGTGTATCCATGATGTACAACAATGAAGAGCCCAGCCCAGGTCCATGAATGCCACACTGGACACCAAAAGTTCTATGCAACAAACCAGCAAAACATTTATGGAACTGAAAATTTGTTATTTCTCTCACTTTAACTCTATGGGAAGTTCAATTCAGAATTCAGTGAAACTTAAGAATATCACCAATATCACTAATAGACAGAAAACAGTGACAGCAAAGAAATGGAATCTAGTGTATTAGATTCCAAACAAAGCAGAAAGTTTCAGAAAGAAATACACAACTTGGAGAAGTGCCTTATATAGAACTCTGCAAGCCTATTTTTATTATAATCAATTCTTCTTGAAAAGAATGCTCAGGGTTAAAATGTATATTTGCAACCTTTTCTACAGTATGGCGCTATTTGTTTAAGTGCCATAGGTAGAATCCATCTGCAGTCTTAGTATTTAACTATAAGTGGATGATATTTATTCAGCTAGTACATTTTTTCCTGACATTTATATTACCTCAAAGGACAACACTGCCTTTGGAATTTCTATTTCAGATTGAGCTAATTGAACTTTCGAAAGCATGGTAATCTTGTCATGAATCAGCAGCCTTGGTTATGACTTTGAAGGGGCAACGTATCATAGAAATTGATATTCTTTTTTCTAGCCTTAGTGGAAAGGAATCAAGTTGCATAAGAAAATAAATTAACTTCAACTGAACCAGACCCCTAGAGGTATAATCTCTAAATGCCCCACTCCCACAATGCATGTACATACATACGCTTAAAAGACAGGTTGTCTTCATGAATAAGACTAAAACTATTCTAAACTTAAGTTTACTGAATTTATTGAATATGTCAGGCTAATAGAGTATTTGAAGAACTAGGACAATATATTATAGTGTATACATTGTATACTCAAGGTAAATCATTTACCTTGGAGTAATCACTAGCTCTGGAGATGCTCTGGTGAAAAGAACTGTGGGATTTAAACCTAATTACTTGTCATTGATAAAATTTCTTATTTAAAGGTCATTATTCTAAATCTAGGTCATGTGAAGCAGCAAACAGTTTTCTATCTGAAAAGAATTGGTATTCTTGGACAGGAACCACGGAGATGCAGCAAATCTACTTTTTCTGTAAACAATACAATCCATCCCCTTAACTGCCCCAAAAAGAGTCCACAATACCTAAAGAAAAGCCACTTCTTATATGCTGTGCAACACTACTATTGTGCTTTCTAAAGAGGTCCACACTTTAAAGAAAAAGCTGAAAACAACAAATCTAGAATAAGAACTGTCTATTAGATATTCATAACAGCTTTTGGCAGGCAGGAAGAACATGCAGCCCAAAATCTCCCAACTACATGGGAGGGAATGTGAGCAGGGGGAGAGTGACAGGCATATGGTAAAAAAAAAAAAAAAAAAAATGCAAAAGGACTCCTGCTCTGAAGACTTAGTTTGTGCTTTCAATCAAACACCTGTCTATTCTAAACAGACTTTGTCTTGAAGTACAATTTGAAGAACACGACTCTTCAGAATTCCTAATTCCCTTCATGCAGTTTTGCTCACATTTTGTGATCCAGCAATTATTTGGTTGCTCATGGCACAGTGAAACATTTTCAATAAAAGGATGGGAAGTGCCTCTAAACAAATCAGCCAAAGCCTCCAGCCCTGATAATCACCTATGCAGAAAACATAGGGGAAAATCCTTGACACTCAGAAATAAGAGTTGATATTAGATTACCATGCCTTAAAAAAATGGAGCTACATTATTGAACAACATATATTCAAGCATACGCCTGTGCTGGATCCAAGAACAGTCTTATTGACTGTGGCCTCTGTCAATCAACTGTTGGAGTAACCTTTTCAAAGGACGTGAAGAAGGCTTGAGCACAGAATAGGTGCCGAGTCATTTAACCGTGATACAATGGAAACAAACTTTCTATATGGTCTTAGATGATTAGAAAATTGTAACTGAAGGCAAGTTAGGCACCCCAGTGTCAGAGAGTACTTACAGTTGGGCACTCCATGCCACAGCTGGGTCCCAAGTCCTTTTGAGGCTCTGGATCTAAGGAAGTGTGTTATTCCACTGTATACTAAGTTGATACACAAGATTAAACTTTCCATAGCATGTAATAATAATATACGAAATCATATGTTCTACAGGAAAAGACTACTTTAGAGTTATTCGGAATCAAATAAAAATGTCTACTGGGACCAAGCCTTGATTCCCAGTATTTTAGGGAAAACTGGCCAAAGCCCCAATAATTAGGAATTAAAATTCTCATTTTATGACTGAATCTGGCATATGAATTTGTCTTCTACATTTTCCGGAAAGGTAAACATTATTAGAAAGGAATGATGTATTTTAATGCAAAGATGGACATTTTGTGTAAAAAGTATCTGAATGTTATCATCAGAGTCAACCTATTGGAAAATGCAAGGACAATCTGAAAGCAGCTGCTACAGAAGCAATGGAAGAACCTTAGAAATGTACTGCAGTTTGAGTAGACAAATTTATATTACGCCCTGCTTACTAGGATGCAAACCAATGCTCAATTATGTCTAATAAGTCACAATTAAATAACAGGTATGACCTTTTCTGAAACAAATGTTTAATCTAAGCCTAGAAAAAGAAACAAATCAATGTGATCTCACTATACGGCGTCATCACTTAGCAACTAGCATGTTTCTAGTAGATATACATGTATCTCAGTCTAAATCAATCTCTCTCCACAATAATAGTTTCCTTTTGAAAGTTAATATTAATGAAGGAAAGATACTGAGAAATAGTTTAGTTACTTGGCTTAAAGCTTATTCACTGCAGTACACATTTTCTAAATAAAGAATCAGTGTCTCCCTCCATTATGTTGACACCCCGTCATGCCTAAGCAAAATTCTGCTTGCTGTAGCAGCAGGGCACAGTGATGGTGAACACACAGGACAACTCCATACACCTTCTACAAGGGTACGATGTTGTTAACAGGTGTTCCTGGAAATGAAGGAGAGGAAGAACCTGAATGAAGTGAAAAAATGACTGATGCCAAGCAAAGAAAATTAGCCAACCAGAAAAGTCTATCAGCTTATGCCTGATAGTAAACAGTAAACAAGAGGAGATACGTGAGATAATAGTGATATAAGCCATTAAATTGTCTCATGAGAGCTCTCAGCGAAACGAGCTATAAATCTTCCAGGACTAAGTTATTTGATGCAACGGTAATGCCAGCATCTCTGCATCCTGCATACTTAACTAAGCATAGTTAACATAGACAATCTGCCCATGAAGAAACAAGCTTTGAAAGTATGCTGTTTCCTTTAACTTTTCCTTTTTCTCCTTTCTGATTTCATTGAGTATAGATATACTAGACCAGAAGTACACAACATTTGATTCTGAAACCCAGAGTTGATAGTAACAATGAGTTACTGTAGGTGTTTTACAGTAAAATATTTTTCCTGACCATCACAACATATAATTTGAGAAATATTCAACATTTAGTTATGTCTTTCATTAAACAAAGTTTTTCTCAATCACATATTTGTGTTTTTTCTCGTTTCCTCAAGAAATGCCCTCTTGACAAGTTATCTTCAAGTAGAAACTGCTTTTCCTGCTAACTCTAGACCTTAACAACAAAGCTAGCATATATTATTTCATCTTGCAAATAATCACAATCTTTTCATTTTAACAATATAAAGTCTCAATAACACATTTCACTCCCAGAAAAGTAAAGCAAGTTACACTTCTCACTGTTTTGGAAAGTACAGTGCAAATTTTTTCGGTGGTCTTATGGATTTTTCTCACTCTTCGCATTTGAATGTCAGGATGTCTTTCATCTGTTTATTAAGGGACATAATTAAAAGATAGTTTGATTCTATCATCATGTCTTCAGAGCAAGAAACAGGCAGTCAGGTGTTCTACTATAGTAAACTGTATAAATTTACATGTTAAATTATATTTACAGACATATTAAGGTTTTTGCTATAAAGGATTCACAGTGCACCGGTTTCATTTCAAGATTATCAAACTACACTATCAAACGTACCCGCAAAAAAATTCTCCAAAAAAAAAAAAACCCCAAAAAACCCAAACTGAAATAAAAAAAAAAATCCCAAGACACTAGGTATTTACAGTCATGCATAAATGCCCATTAGTTTACTGGACACATTATTGAGATAAACATTCTTCTCTATTGTTTTATACCTTAGTCACAGTGAACACAAGAAGCTTCCACAACAGAAACACATCAATAGAAACCAATATGCAGACATGACACATTCAGACTAGGAGTGAATACCCGGTACCAGGAGGTTATCAACAAAAAGTATTGGGGGAATTGGAAAAGGAACTAAGAAACCCAAAATATTTTCTAACATTTAAGTAAAACACCTCCCAAGAATGTGCAATACTTCATATGATCAGTGTCCTGGAGTTCTTATAACACATATAAAGTAGCGTTTAAAAAAACCCTAAGAACTTAAAAAACCTAAAAGTAAAAAAAAAACCACAAAGAAAACAAAAGCAAGAACCCCAACACACACCCCCCAAACCCACCAACCCCCTCCCAAAACCCCAAATAAACTCCCACACCAATCCCAGGAAAAAAAAAAAATTCCAAAAAAACCACAAGCCCACCAAATCCCTCCCTGGAATTTGGTGTCCCTGTATAATCCCTCCCAGGATGTGTCCCTGTCCAGATCAGGGATGTTGGAAATCGGTCTTTAAGGTCCCTTCCAACTCTCACCATTCCATGATTACATAAAATCTGCCAATAAAAGAGACATACCATGTGAAAATCCTGCATTTACTAATAAGCAAAGGAAGGTTTTTTTCCTCCAGACAGAGGAGGACAGAACAAAATACCTTTGTTTATATGGCAGAAGCTATAACAAAATATACTATATGTTAAAACTGTATCTTTAA
>BJBW01009062.1:8168-23339 GCA_004320125.1 Scolopax mira
AAAAAACTTAGATGGAAAGCAATTATGCAGCCTTTACTATATGCATATATGCCCTTTAATTCATTTGCATAAAATATTTAATGCTCAAAATCATCATTGCAGCAATGTGCCTAACTAGATTTGTATATTTTGTATAGAATAGTCATTAAACTCCCACAGATTTACTTCTCAGTGTGTAATTTGAATCTGAACATATTCAATGAAAAACACTTAAATAATCAAACAAGGTTTATCACTGAGATGGTAGTTATTTTATATAAATATGCCAATATGAAATGCAGAAGTAGTCAAAGGTCACTGTAATCATTCAACTAATTTTTTTTACTATCATTTACTCATTTACTGCTGAACTTCCAGTATTATCTGTGCATCCCAAAGTCAGTAACTATAACAGAAATAATGCTTTCATGTTAAAAATTCCAAGGGTCAAATTAATAAGAACAAGCTACATGTTTTTCTTGCCCTTCTGCAAAGATTGCTTCTAAATTAATTCAAGTGGAATGAACTAAATACCATGGATAAGGAGATATACAGAAACAGGACTTTTTCTTCTTTTTAAGTACTCATTTTACCACAGATGGAGGGCTGGGGGAATGAAAGAATATGAAATATGTTTGTTAATGAAGAAGTTATCATGCCCTAATTCCTATTTAACTGGAAGACAATCCGTAACTGAATATATAACTGACTTCTTAAAACTCAGTTTTTAAAACTAGGACTTCCTTCTTATGCTTCCAATTCGCATAACTTAAAAAGAAATAATTGGTCTGGGCTGCTGTGTTGGCCTATATAATTTGCTTTTCAACTAATGAAATTTTTAAAAGTTTTTATTTGGGGTTAAAATATAACTACAGTATAAATGTGATCTATGAACTCTGATCACATTTCCTTACCTTCGAGAGGGGGAATTCAATGCATTCAGTTCACACTTGAAGAAAGGACTTTGAAGGATAGAGTAAAAGGTAAGATTTCAACTTTTCTAAGAAAAAAAAAAAACCATAAGGTCCAAGAAAATGTTTCAACATTTCTTTCTTGGAAAAGAAAAAATCTCAAATCAAGGGCATTAGTTTCCAAATACATAAAATGCCACTACAAAAAGGAGATAATCATCTATTCACCATGTTTGTGGTATGCTAAACAATAATATTCGAAGTTATGAGGTACACTCCATTTGAGGTATTTGCAAACTATCTAACAGTAAGACTAATCCAACGCAGACCTACATCACTCCAGAAAGTTGTGAAACCTGTCAAAGGCTGCACAGCCATCAGGAATAACCCCCAGGCAGGCTCGAATGGTGCTTACGTTGGACAAAGAGAAGAGACTATATGATCTGTTCAAATCCTCCTCCAGACCTAGAGGTCTTCTGTGTTTACTTGAGTTAAAAGAGAAAAGTAAAGCAAAAATGTGTGGCCATCAAATCAGATAGATACAGCTGAAAAAAAGGCAGTTTTATACTGGGCTAAACAACATGTCTTTATAAAGAATTCTTACATATATCACATTCTCCAAGAAAAGATGAAATTACCATAAAATTATTTTATTAAACCATAAAATTTTATTAAACTATATACGGAATTTGTCACCAATTCCATGAGAAATTGTGCATATAGGCAGATTGCGTTATAAGTTAACAGTTACCATCCACAAGGAAGATATTAAATGTACAGAACATGCTAGTGAAGACAGAGATGCTTCTCAGCCTTACAGGACAGGCTAAATTATGGACATGTCTTTTCATCTAGATACTTCTAGAACTTAAAAAGTGACAATCCAAGAAATTCAGAAAGGAAGATTATTTCTCAAAAACAAATCCCTGACAATAGAAATCAATTGTGTTAGAGAAGACCTGCTGCTTGTGGGAGCCTGAAGAGCAACAGCACTGTGGTACAACGACTGCTCTGCCTTCACCCTGGCTGGCCAGAGTGCAAATAGAAAAGACAGTGAAGTTCAACAAACTGATGCAAATTCCATGCTTAACTTTTTTTTTTTGTGAATGCGAAGTAAAAAACAACAACCAAATAATACAGCAACAACAAAAAACTTCCATCTTTGTTTCTGTTGAAAAATGAGCTGATCATGGGTTCTCCCATCTCATCTGACCCCTATGTCTTGAGAGACAGAACTCAAGGAGTAACATGTTGTGCACACATGGCCAATTCCAGGAGGCAGCAGTAAGGAATGTAACACCAAAAAATTTTACTCCAAGATGAACGTCCCAGATTCTCCAAGAATGCTCTAGGTTAAGCCTCAGCTAACATCAGATTTCTTGGGTGGGAAAAGAAATATTTATGGTACAGTATTTATACCTTAGTCAAAAGATCCAACAGGAAGGCAACACAATTCAAGTTAAATAACTACACAGTTTTGTGGGAAGCCATATGTCTTCTAAAATGCCAGCAAAGATGTCAGTGACAGTTAAGGATGTTCTGCAGTTTACTGTTGAGAGCAATTTGTCAATAACTTGCATGACAATATGCTAAAAGATTTTTTCAAATAAATCAGGCAAGCCCTGCACAATGTCAAATGGCTAAGAATCTGCAAGACCAAAAACTACATTATTCAAATGTAAATATAGTGAATAACAACACAGGAAGTGTTTATATGATTGTTTTGTAATAAAAAAAGAGAAAAATACAGGTAAGTCAGAACACAATTAGAAGATTAAAAAAATGCAACAAAACTAGACAGACAATAACCACTGCATAAAATCCTACAGGGAACTGCAAAACATTAGACATGGAAATCAGCAAAATATCTAATAAAGTGATAAAGCTGACAAAAAAAAAGGGCATGAAAAGAACTACCAACAAGGGAGAAGACTGGAGTTATTGACTATGCTGAGTTATGAAAGGCCCTAAGGAAAAGGAAAACACAAAACATCAGAGAATATATCTGTGATGCTCTTGAGTTACAGCTCAACAAAATAAAAATAATGAAATGGCATAGGATGTCTTCCACAAGGACTTAAACAATAGAGTTGCAAAAGAAGAAAGATGACTACATCCTCCCCAGACATAGATTACTTGAGTAAACAAGTCAGAGACCAAGTCCAGCAGAAAGCAATGAATGCAGCCCAGAAACTATTACTTGTAAACATTTCCAACAGAATAGTATCTTCAAGGTTGATATTTTGGAGATATGCACTTTAAGGTCAAAATCTCCCTTTCACTATGAAGCTGAATTTCATGCCAATTAAAAGGACAAGCAATCAAATCTATCTCAGAGTTTACCCTTTCTTGAATTTTAACACTAATAATCATAGAATGATTTGGGATGGAAGGGACCTGAGAAGATTGAGTTCCACCCCCCTGCCATGGGCAGGTACACCTCCCACTAGAGCAGGTTGCTCAAAGCCCCATCCAGTCTGGCCTTGAACACTTCCAGGGATGGGGCATCCACAACTTCCCTTGGGAACCAATTTCAGCATCTCACCACCCTCACAGTAAAGAATTTCCTCCTAATATCTAATCTCCCCTCTTTCAGTTTGAAAACTTTACCCCTTCCTTGTCCTATCACTACACTCCCTCATAAAGGGGAATGTGTATGTATGTGTGGAATCATAGAATGGTTTGGGTTGGAAAGGACCTTCAAAGACCATCTAGTCCAATTCCCCTGCCATGGGCAGACATCTTTCATTAGATCTGGTTGTTTAAAGCCCAATCCAACCCAACTTTGAACGCTTCCAATGGTGGGGCAGCCACAACTTCTCTTCTTCCAGTGTCTCACCATCATCATTGTAAAAAAATTTCTTCTTCGTGTCCATTCTAAACCTATCCTCTTTCAGTTTAAAACCATTGTCCCTTGCTCTGTCTCAACAGGCCTTGGTGGAAAAAAAAAAGGTTTCTGTGTCTTTCTTACAAGTCCCATTTATATATTGAATGATGTACAATGCAATCTATTTTATTTCAAGTTAACACTAGGAAAGGAAAGACAACCATACTGAATGCTTACAATCTGCCTCCTATGAAAAAAACAAGGAAAACAAAATGCTATTATCTCCTTCAAAAACATCTTCTCTGCCTATGCAGAGGTGCTTTCATTAGCATCTTGAGTTCATAGTTATAAAGGAGCTTGTCTCATCATGGGAGGCTGCCTCGCAAAACCAGTCTCTCTCTGAAATGGTAGAAAGTATGTGAAAAGTCCCTGTCAAATCTGATGACCTTCCTAAAGAAGCCATCTCCTTTGGATGATACCAAGACACTTGTGTTTGCACAGACAGAAGAAGATACCTTAAGAACCATCCAACAGCCTATATTTTATTGGACATGAAAGCATTCAGTGCCTTTGAGGAGCACCATTCATCATCATTTTATCCAAAATTTTAGAAGTTTACAAATCAGATAGATTATATCATTCCCCGCACCAACAAGATATTCAGAATACTGCTAAAGAATCAGAAAAGAAAAAACTACAAATTGGGGTTTTGGTGTCTCGCACCACCACAAGAAAACAAGGATTCGAGCAATGACTTGTATTTCTCTGGATCAACAGCTTTCTTTCATTAGCTCCCTCCCATTCCCATCAATTTCTCTAGAGCATTTTTCAAAGTGACTACCATTAAATAAAGTTATCAACTGAATTTGCTAAACACTTAACACTGCAGGTCTTCAATGAAATAAGCATCATAAATCACAAAAAAAGAGAAAAGTATCTTGCTTATTGTATGGCAGTTCTCTCTAAGCTGCTGAAGTGTGTTTAACATTACAAACTGAAGCAAAGATGAGTGTATCATTGCCATCCTGCAGCCCAGAGGAAGAGTACAGAGCAAATTCCCAATAACTTGGGTGCCAGAAATGTCTTCACTACACCAAAACCAAACACACCTCCCCCATCCTAACTTGACTTTTTCACTCCCCATGAAGCACCCCAGAAGCACAGCATAGCCATTTGGCAGTCTAGAACATACAGAGGTCTTGATCCTGCACAAAATACTTCAAATTGTGCATTGCTGCAGAAGATGACATTCCATTTTGCGAGATGTAATTTGTTCCATGAAAGTATATTCTTTATTCTTAGACAGCAGGCTGTGCCTTTCCAGCCATGCCCTTGGAAGACCCTGTCATACAAGCACATTCAAAAGAATCACAGGCAAACAAAATTTTTATTTTCTGCATTAGCTAGCAACAAGTGTGCCTCTGCAGTTTAAGATTTTCTTATCTCTGAAGCACTTTATAAACACTGTTATCAGCACTCACTGCTCCCCTCCGAGCTAAGCAAGTATTACCAGCAATAATGTACTAACCACCAGCACGTACCACCCCACCACTGGGTTAGGAAAATGATTAAAGACCAAAGTAAAAGCCCTTGAAGCTAGAATACAAGTCTTCAGTGAAAGTCAATTAGATGCTTTACTGTTCAGATGGTCAAATGCACAATACCTGTCACCAGACTAATTTGGACAGATACTAATAAAACAAATGTCCTGCTAAAGAGGAGGCTTATAATACAGTGCATTTGTTTACCGTGTCTTCTTACTATTACAGTTTCCATAGAAACAGGATAGAGTTAGAAAATTTCAGCATTGGGCAACAAATTCTAATTATCTTTTTAAAAGAATCATTACAATATATATTTAGTGCAAATAAAATACATCAATGAGACTTAGGTATGTGAAACATGGATCACGAGTCTTAATGCAGAAGTGCTCATGACTGTATGGGACTCATGTGTCTTCATGGCATCAAGAGAAAGGACACCTCCCTTAACACCCACCAGTAACATCCCACATTATGCTGGCCCTTCCTCTTGATGCTTTTCAACATCATATCCCTTCCTCCAGCTGCCCTCCAAACAAGCAGGGGAGCAAAAAGTACTCAAGCATTTTCAAACTATACTTCCCTTTCCCTGAAGCTTATGCGATATCTCATCCCTTACATTTATAATCACCTACAGCTTAACCAAGATGTAATTTCTTATGCCTTGTGGGCTGATTTCTCTGACTCACAATTTCCAAATATATTTGTGAAGGTGGTTCATGAATTAAACTTCTGTCAGCTGAAGCTTCCAGCATTGTTCTGCCCATGTTCAGTATGGAGGCTCCGGGCTCACAAGAAGTTTTAATGGTACAGTACAGAGGATCAGTCCTCGATTTATAAAGGACATTCAAGAAGACATTATATAAGGTAAGAAAGACTGTGAATGCCCCCATGGCTTTCTGTCATGCCATCATTATTCTTTGGTAAGTTTAGGTTTCCTATATATACACAACACTGAAAATCTTCAGATGATTCATCCCTAGGGTTTGCTGTCAGATGAGCACAGTTGTGAGTTATGCTTCTCGTAGTTTCTCTGGCACTGCACTCTTACCCCTCGCTTCCTCCCCAATTTTAAGCCATCTCCAGGTGAGACCTGGCAGACCCCAGGACAGCAGCCTTCATCACCTGCAAATTCACACTTCCTCACTGAAGCATTTAATTACCCAAGTCTAGCAAACCAACATATTTTAATACAAGTGGCAACACGCATTTTATCTCATAGAATTTCTTTTACATAAATACACTGAAATATCACCTTTCTTTATGGTGAAAGATCTTTACCTTCTCTGCCCTTTCCCTGCCCCAAAGATCTTTGCCCCAAGAAGGATAATATAGGGACAGTTTTTGCCATTCCTAGGCTCTTCCTCTGCTTTTCCCTGCTTAGCAACATCCCTCCTCTTGGCTGGCAGTTTGGGAGAGGTTCTCTGGAGGTACAGCTGGCATCTTACTCAGAGCAGAGTCACACTGAGACAACTAAACCACATGTGTGGAAGCATTTGCTATGGTTTAATCTTGAGTGCAGAGGGTGCAGCACTGCCTCTGGTAATATACTCCCACAATAAGCACCACTAACAGCTTTGGGGCTCGTATGCATTATTGGTGCAGAAGTGTTTGATATTTCCCATTGTGACAGGAAGGAGACAAGTGGTTAAATTACTGCCTGATGTGCATGATTGTAGACATTAGCAGCTGTTATTTATAGTGCCTATTATGTTATAGCATCCCAAAAGACAGGAGAACCACGTCATACAGCATTACTACAAATAAAATCATTCTAGCACAGAAAAAAAAAAAAACATTTTAAGGATAGAGAATATCACTGTAGTTTATCTTTAAATGGAAAGTATGAACAGCTCAGATGTTTTGATAACAAAATGTATGTTTTAGTACTCCCACCCCACCAGCTAATACAAGAAGGACAAGAAAAACTGTACATTAATAAAGGGAGCTGAAAGAAAAAGGTACGTCTGGAAGGAACCTCCACCAGTACGTCAGTGGAAGTGGGATGTCCTTGTCTGGGAAATACACAGCTGGAAGAAAAGAGAGCTCTCATGGTTTTAATTGTGAAAATTTTTATGACAAAATCCACTATTCTCACATCTCCTGCAAAAAGAAAAAACGTTTTGCCTTTCAAAACCTCGAGGAGTTTCCACAAAACTGGGGATTGTAATACAACTGCAACGAATCTGGGAGAAAAAACTGCTAGTCACTTCTGATGCTGTTGCCACTGCTTACTCCTTTCAGGACTGGGAGTCTTCCCAGATCAAACAATGACATTTTTAGGACCTTTAAAAGGCGAGGGAATAGTTTCTTTTGTCCCACAATCAAGTGCCTCCAATAGTAATGAAATATCAATCTACTGTGCCCATGTGAAAGCAATGAATCCAAGAATCCTCCAGTATTATACCTATATTCCTCTGAGACCTATATGAATTCTGTTTGTTCCTCATCACTGACTGGCAGTTGTTATAGAAAACAGAACTAACATTTTACCTTATTTGTTGTATAAGCAGAAATGCCTATCTTTTGATTTCTCTGCTCACTTACACGCTCTTTAACTCTACCCACACACTGCACTCTGTTGGCCAAGTTGTACATTTTGGCAGTGGACTTCAAAACTGCACTCCTCGTGCCTGTGTATAGCACACACACACACCCTCAGTCCACGTGATTGCTATACTGCCCGGGCAACTGTTTCACAAATAGGCAAAAGCACTAAGCAATAAAAATCCCAAACTTTGGCATATAGAAATCAGTCATTGCACATACTGCTTTCATTTACTGATACTGAAGTCACATTACGTACATGACCAGGTATCAGAGCTGCCTGCAGTTTCCTCTCTTCCCTTGGGAGCTGAGCTGTATTCACCAGGAATGCTTTACAAAACATCTCAGAAATAAAAGGTCAAGTAAGCTCTCTTGCGAGAGATGCTTTTTTCTGGAGAGAATTTTCTTCCTACACACTTACAGCCACCAGGGCTTTTACAATGTTAGACAAAGAGACTGCAAACACACTTATTTCCTTACGTTTCTAACTCAGTGCAGCTTAATTCTAGAGGCAGAGTCCTTCTTCAACCTCTGCCACCCCCACTCCCCGAGTGAGGGTGAGACTCTTGTGAAAGTGCTATTTTACATCTAATATTTTATATCCAGTCCCGAGAGCATAGGGGCCAGTCAGCACTCACCTTTCAGGGGAGAACATTTTATTGATCTTGGAACATTTAACATGACATCTAAACAACAGTGAAGTCTTCTTTTTTTGTTTGTTGTGGGTTTTTTTTGTTTTGGGGTGGGTTTTTTTAAGACTACATAGCTTTGGGTGAAGCACAATGGTGACTTCTCATAACAGTAATAACAAATAAAAAGCCTTGGGCTCCAAAAAGGGCTTCATCCTGTGCTGGCAGCCAGCCTGGTCACTGTGTGGAGGCTGAAGCACCAGCTCACTCTGCTGGCACCACACTTTTTACTCCATAAGCAGAATGACACCGAGACCTGCACCACCTGGAGTCTTAAAACAGTCTTATGCTCACACGTGTCCAGATTCTCCTGGCATGTCCAATTATTTTAGGTAGACTAATATGTGTTAAGTCTATACCTGGAAGTCTTGATACTGAAGTTTAAGAACCCATCTTCTCTTATCTTGAGATAATGATGCAACTCCTTTGAAGTTTGAGTCTACCCCAAACTGCGTGTATTTTTGCACCACACAGAGACAAGATTTTAGTGGATTAAGCTGCAGTCCTAGGTAGATACAAATCCAATGAGAAAAGGCAGTCTTCTGGCTGGTTTGAGACTGAGAATTCATAGTTCCTTATTCTAGCTAGATATCTAGCAGTATTAAAAAGTCTAAAATGACCCAAAGGATGCAAACTAACTTTAGAGGGTAATCTTTTTCCACATCCTGTAGATTTCCTCCTAACATCACTGCAAGCTACTATTTTTCAGTACCAGTTGTGCCTTATCCAGATTATGAAACCCTGGGAGAAGTGGAATCAATGCCCTGGTCCCTTGTGACTATGCTCCCTGTGCTGCTGATCTTCTGTAGATATGAGAAAAGTTAGAGGAAAAACACTGATGAAAACCAGAGTTTGTGTGATCCGTTTACTTTCACCTTGTAGGCTCTGGTGAGGGGAAGACAATCAGGAAATCAAAGCTCAAAGCCCCATCCAGCCTGGTCTTGAGCACTTCCAGGGATGGGGCATCCACAATTTCCCTGGGCAACCTGTTCCAGTGTCTCACCGCCCTCACTGTAAAGAATTTCTTTCTAGTATCTAATCTAAATCTCCCCTCTTCCAATTTAAACCCATTGGCTCTTGTCCTTTCACTGCACTTCCTGACACAGAGTCCCTCTCTGGCTCTTCTGTAGGCTCCCTTCAGAAATTGAAAGACTGTTATAAGGTCTCCCAATAGACCTTTCTAGAATTGAACTATTACTAAAGAAAACAAGTAACCAAGAAAGAGTCTTATTTTTCAAGTCTATAGCCAGCATTAACATACTTACCCAAGTCAACCAAGCCTTCTGGAAGAAGAAAGGTCACAGACTAAAGTATATAAGAGTTTCTGTAGTATAGATATGAGACACGACATTTGCTAGTCAAAGATAATGCCATATTTAGGAAACTATCATACATCACATGAGGGAACTACTACACCCTGCCTTCTCTTCTAAACAAACCCAGGGTGAGAAAAAGATTCATATTTCAAGGTGCCCATCGTCAATACAAGTTAATGAGTTTAAGCTGCAGCAAGGTAAGGCATCAGGAAAAGTCTTCACTGGCAAGGTCAGGGAAGCTTTACAAAAGGCTTGGAAAGGCCACAGAAGCATTTGTCACAAGAGAGGCGAGTATAGCTGAGCCTCCTTTGGGCATGGCATAGGCCTGCTCTCTTCCTATTCCCAACTACGTGCTCATTTCACTGGTCACTTCTGGCTGGAATAATGGGAATAGCAGCCTGTCCTAGAGAACCTGGACCTCATCTTCCCAAGGATAGGCTAATATTAAGCTGTGGCTGGGGTTCCGCCACTGTGGAAGGGGCAGAAGAGCATATAGAAGAATATGCTGCTTGCTCACCATGCACTCATCCATATGGCATCTGCTCCACAGTCCTGACTTTGCTGATATCAGTGTCAGCAATGTGAAGGGAAAAAAGGAGAGCAGGAATCTCTAGGGAAACGTTGAGAGCCCTAAATTATGTTCTGAATGCATCAGGTGATACCCATTGTTTGACTTCCAGTCCAGAGCATTTCAATTAGATCTTCTCCAAACTGGATGTTTTCCTCCCCCAGGCTGATTCAATTAATTACTGTTAATATTTTTCACAATGCAAGATACATCTGACCAGAAGTTCTGTCATAGCTTATCACCTCCGCCACTGGGTAGTGCCTCACACCCTCTCATCAGTTTAGCTTTGTACAGTCCAGTTCAGTTCTCCCTTCTTCATCCTTTACTGGGGATCTTGTACACCTCTAAAGAGTTACAGTAACAGGTATTGCTCTTAAAAAAAAAATTAAAATCTGTTATTAGAGCTGTTGCAAAAGTTGGCATGATACGCCTAGCCAACTCAAAGCCAAAAACCTTGCTATCAAGGTACGAGAACTTCCGGATTAACTAGAAGAAAATACTTACTCTTGCTTTATTTTCCCTCCTCTAATTCCCATTTCCATGGAAACCAGGCTGGAAAGTACCAGCAGGCAGCCTGCAGCTGAACATCTGAATGAGAACGCTCATGTTGAGCTCAGCAAGCAGACAGCAGGTGAAGTCTGCAGGAACTGCCTAAAAGATCTATAGCTACATTTTGAAAGTAACGGGACAGTCTCAGTTTAAGCAAAGAACTTCCAAAGAGGATGATCCATAAACAGAGTGAATATTCTCGTGTTGCACCAGCTGATAATCTTTCTCTTTATATGTCTATAAAACACAGGAATAAAAATTCTTTATCTCAAAGGCTCAAGACAAAAATTCATCACAATTAATTACATATCTCAAAATGTTCAGCTGGAAGATGATATACTAGCGAATATGGCAGGTTATTTTTTTAACAGTACTTTGACTTCTGAACATTGCCCTGTAATTCCTTCTGTGAAATCAAACTGGCTGCTGTACAGTTCATATATACCCAGTCATTTGGAAGGCTTTTCTTACAAACATACATTGCATTAGAAAAAAAATTAACTAGCAGTTAGTAACATACTTGCATAACATATAAAACACATTGCATTTGAGCACAAATTTACACCTTTTGTTTTAAAAGCTACTAAAGCAACACAGTTGTAGATATTGGTAAGGCAGGGGGAGGAAAAGCAATGTTAACTTCTTTATGCAATTTAGTAAAGTTTAATGCAGCAATTTTTTTTTTTTTTTAATACTGCCTTAGATTTTTCTCCCGTTCAATATTTGCTCTTCAAGCAACAGGAAGAAAAGCAAACAAGTAAAGGATGAAACATTACTGTCTCAGGCTATGCTTTATCCAATGAAGAGATTGGTTATTATTAAACTCCTGCTTTTGTATCTAAAGCAATTACCACTCTCCCAAGCAGATATTATTCATTCTTTGCAGAGAGCAGAATATTGGTCACACTTTTTTTTCCCAGTGTACTTTCAGCCAATACACTGGACAAAAGAAAATTATTCTAACAAGGGATTTAACGTCTTCTGCAAGTTCAATATCAGCACACAAGAGCTGACCTGAAAATGGATGATAAAGAAACTTGAGACAGCATAAATCCTTTTTCTTTCTTTTTTTTTTTTTTTTAAAGTGTGTTTCTTAAAGTTTAAAAGAGCTATTTATCAGAATCAAGTCAGCCAGATAGGTACAGCAAAGAGCATCCACACTTATGTTCTTCACCATCAGAGAGGAAATGCAAAATTAAAGTATCAAAGAACAGATCAACCCAAGAAGCTGTTACTGACTATTGATCCGTTCCTTCCTTTGGGATCTTCAGTGGAAAAACGAGCCCAAATTTGCAGTCCACAACATATTAAACTCACAGGTATGACAGAAAAGCATAGTACAGAAGCTGTGCTATTTCCTTGCATGACAGAAAACTAATAATTGTGTATCAAGAGCACAACAGCAGCACACAAAGCACACAGCTATCGGCATCTCTGCAGTGCAAGTGTCCACCTAACAGCTGCAACAGTGGTAAAAATCTCACAGAGCACCTTCTGTTAACAAGTCCCATTGATAACTCACATTTTACTGCCCTACATATATTTCTGCTCACCTTGAGGAACACTTACTGTGCTAGATCATGACACAGGGAGCTCTGGGATAGACAAAAATCAAACTCCAAATAATTCACCTATCTGGTCTAAGACTGCTTAAACACAGCATACACAAAAGCATAAGGCTTCAGAGATATTTCCACTTTTTATTTACATGCAATTATCTAGCACTAAACAACCCACATGTAGTGACTGAAAAACTCTATTTCAAGCATGATTGGAAATAAAAATAAATTTCAAAAACATATAAACTTAAAAAGCAACCCACATCATGGAATATTGACTTCTGTTTCAGAGCTGCACTCTTACCCCTCAAATTTTTTTTTTTTAGGAATGCCAGAACATGTTTTATTTAATGGCTATCTTTATTTCGAGGCTAGAAACAGAGTGTACTGCTCATACTGTGTGAGAAACTCTTTAAACCACTATCATAACCAAGACCAACACTAAGGGAGAGGGGAAAGAACAACCTCAGCATCAGCCAAAGGTTTACAGAAGTGACAAGGGGGTGAATTCTGACTTGACTGAAGAGTTCTCACTGGCAGGGGATGGATCATTGCTGGGAAATATTTATAAAGAGAATTAGAGCTGGCTGCATGTGTACACAGAGGGCAGCGGATGCCCATCAAAAGGGGTGGGCTATTTCTCCCAGCTGGAGCTGCAGAAGAGCAGGGTTATAATTCAAGAAAATAAGCAAGCTGCTCCCCACCAGGTCATGAGTACCTTCACACTGTTTCCCCTTACCATCTTGTTAGTAACACCTGTACAGAGCATGTAACTGCTTTTCTTTCAATTAACTTGATAACTGCTAATGTGTCCCAGTTGTTGCTGGCTGGTTAAGTTACAGGAGGTGGAAAGAAACTGAGAAGGGACATGAATACAGCTCTTATAGTACATTAGTGGCAGATAACAAGGAAGTGCAGAATAAAGGTGTCTGGTCTGGGATCTTTTGCTTCCTGAGGCACAGGGTATGTGACAAATACAAGTTCTGGATACCAGCTACCACAATAACGACCATACATTATGCCAGTGCATAACATACAAACTTTTAATTTATTAATCAGAATATATTTATGCTTAATGGAAAGCCACAAATAACACTGAAGAAAGGAAACATCACTGTCCATTAGAAAGGCTTAATGCAAGCAACCAACTTGCAGCATTTGGTGTTTTATTTGGAGATTGAGATTTTGTAAATGTTTAACATGCTTGCAAAATGAATCATTCTTTAACCTTTGAAAAGCCTAATCTTATTAAATACATGTCTTCTTCCAAACTGCATTGCTGTGGAACAGCTGAATTACTTTTTTTATCCTCCCTTTTGAAAGGCTCTGCAGGAGATGCTTTTATAGCCAAGTTACAAGCACTGAAAATAAAAGCTCATGGCAGAAGTACTAGCACTTCTAACTTCCCAGCATCACAAGGGGAAGGTGGTGGGTGCTCCCATCTACCCTTCTTTCCACACACAGCTCTCTCCTCCAGTTTACAAATACAGCATATCAATACTGACAAAGTGCTGCCACATCAAACTCCTATGTAGTTTAGGGAGGGACAGTGGGATGCACAATTTTCCCAGCAGCACTGGCTCCAAATGGCTCATTTCTTTCTCCAGGGTGCAGTCCCCATGCTACCAGCAAGTCGTGGAGGCACTTTTGAACAAGAAGCCCAAGACCCCCAAGCTGTCCCCTCCTGAACGGATATAAACAAGTGGGGAAACTACTACTGTGTCTCTCCCTTTCCCCTATCCTGTTCCCTACAGCATCTGTGTTCATCCCTAATGGTTTTGGAGGTCTCATTTTAAGTTCTTCCTTTTTCTTATCCCATCCCTCCCCCTCAGTCCATCTCTCTATATTCCTCTCTCCTTTTTATTGGAAACACCTCTTAAGTCTGCATATTGCTAAATTCCTCCAAATGTCAGCAGCTGAACAGACCTAAAGCTCATAATCAGGCCATTTCTCTGCACTCACTTAATGAGTGGAGCTGAACAGATCATGTATGATGTATACATGTGAATGCAAAGAGCACATTCCACATTTACACTAATTTAATGAATGTAATCTTCTTAGTTCAGACTAGTTAATTCATACGTAATCAAACAAAAAACAGTTCACTTATCTCTAACCAACTCAAATTCAAATCTAATTCAAAAATTTATTTTCCTCCAGAAACGAGCTGAAAAATCCCCAGTGTTCCTGTCTGAACTCTTCTCCTCCTTTCTGCCAAGTATTTAAACACCATAAACAGGGAAATGGAAAAAATGGAACACAGACATCATTTACTTTGCACCTGCTGGAAACTCCCAGCTATATAATAGGTAGGAATAAAAATATTTGTTGTAGCAGTCACAGAGAAGCAATAGAAGTTACAGTTATTTTCACACCAAGTTGCACAGCAGTTGTTAGGTACCAAAACCCGATAGGATTCCCCTTCAAAAAGCTTAGTTCAAAATTTTCAAAATCAAATTTTACACTAGCAGGCTCCTCCTTTCTCTTCTGTCCAAATGAAAGCACTGTTGAAAGTGACTGGTAAATGGTTTTCTTGATATCGTATAAAAGTGTATTTCACCCTCTTAGATAAACTGTCAGTCTTACTGCCCAACCCCAAGCCATCACTTCAGAAAACACTGGCTTTGATATCTACTTCATACACAAGTCAAGAAAAGTTTGGTCACTAAATCAATCTAGATCAAA